>PITA01032866.1:0-13454 GCA_004023965.1 Spilogale gracilis
GAGGGAGGGAGGGGCCTGCTTCCAATTCCAGCTTGCTCTCCCAGGAGCTGTGGATTCTGCAAGACCCGAGCCCCCGGCCTCGGCTTCCTCACCTGCAAAGTGGGGGCGACCAGAGCCCCAGCCGCTGCGTTAACGTCCCTGTGTCGGAGGCTGGGGACGTGAGCAGCTGACTCTCCGGAACGGAGTTAGACGTGGCCGTGTGTGTGTGTGTGTGTGTGTGTGTGTGTGTGTGTGTGCGTATGCATGTGTGTGTGCATGTGTGTGTGTGCACGTGTGCATGTGTGCATGTGCATGCGTGCGTGTGTATGTGCCCGTGTGTGTGCGTGTATGTGCACGTGTGCGTGTACCTGTGTGTATGTGCGCGCGTGCATGTGTGTCCATGTGCGTGTGTGCATGTGTGTGCACGTGTGTGCGCGTGTGTATGTGCATGCGTGCATGTGTGTGCGTGTGCGCGTGCACACGCACGGGCCTGTAAGTTTACAGTAAATGTTACTACCGAGAAACGATCAGTTACAGTCGGGTTCAGGAGGGGCTTGCCCACATCACCGACAAGTGAGCACCGTTCCAAACCGAGGGTCGGCTGATGGGTCCTGTGTCGCCCGAACACGGGAGAGCGAAGGGAGCAGAGACACGTGGCGGGCGTGCATTAACTCCTTGCTGGAACAGGCTCTAGGTCCCAAACACAGAAATATTTTCTCACTTTGGAATTCTGCACAGTACACGAGCTGCAGACAGGACCTCGTTTTGGGTCTGCTGCGTGTAGTTAACATTTTCCGCACGATGGTGTGAAATCTAGACTAGCAGCACGGGAGCCCATGGCGCTCTGCCTGGCCACGCGGGCTGACTCCCCAGTGCACGCGCTCCCGTGATGATGGCCACTGTCACGTTGCTAAGAGGGCCCTGGAGGAGGACAGGAGGGAGGGGCCCTGGCCCCGGTGACCGCCTTCCCCTGCGGGACCACAGCGATCTAAAGAGCACGTGAGAGCGGTGTGGAGACAAGGACAGCTGAGTCCTGAGTACTGACTACCTTTGCTCTCAGTACAATCCACCCGAGTTGATGCGAGTAATTGTGAGTTTATGTCAGGCAATTTCTAATGCTGGCTCTGTAACGACCGGCTAGCAGATCTCCCACAAGTCTCCCAGCGCTCGGGGACCGGGCCTGCTTGCTGTGAGCGGCCGAGCTGCCCCGGGGCCGAGCCTTCACCTGCTCAGTGACCACCAGCACCCACACCATTTAGTGTCTGCTATTATTACCCGTTTTTAGAATCTGTCTGCAGGTGTTGGAGAATGTTTTCTCGAGCAAAGGACATTTGAATTGAGTCTCGGTGGACAAGCAGGAGTGTTACATAGAAGGGACCCAGTGGCATGGTGAAGGCCACCGGCAGGGAGGGACAGCCAGGGGATGCTGGCGAGGGAGCATGCACGGTGACAGAGTGACGGACGGACAGGGGGTGAAGCCTTCCTTGAAGGAGGACCCTGTTTGCTCCCCAGAGTGGCACGCAGGAGGGGCTGCTGAGGGGTCTTTGCAGGAAGAAGTTGCCCTGCGTGGCCAGACATCACCTGGCACTGGAGGCGGGGTCAGAAGACCACCTGGAGGGCAGGTGGGACCATGATGCTCCAGAGCCCAGCATAGCCTCAAATGTCCCAAGAGGTATTTTTCAGGGAAGAGAGCCTTGGGGGAGCCCAGCCTGGTGGGGACAATCTTCAGAAATGGCAGATGGGGGTAAACTGTGCCCACCCAGAGTGGATCGCGCCCTGGTGCCCCACCATCAGCAGCCTGCCGCCACGTGCTTGTGTGGGTTTAGGTTCTCCGGTGTTTCTCCCCGTAGAAGTAGGTTCTCTCTTGTTGTACACATTCCGGTGGGCACGGAGGGAAGCGACTCAGAGGACAGCGCAGAGTGCAGGGTAAGCTCTGGGGAGGGAAGCGGGCAACATCCTAGCTACCCAGCATGGGAATTAGCTGGGAGGGGATGATTCAGTCCAAACACAGCAAGGTGGAGGTGCTCTTTGGGCAGAAGAGGCCACAGAAGGAAAATAAGGGGGACACAAGTACTGAATAGTAACGCCAGACCTACTCAGGAAACAATTAAGTGGTACTTAGAAGAAATTGGATATTAAGGTCAAAATGCATTCTCGCGGCTAAGTGGCCTTCCCTTATTCTTTCTCCAGTCCTATATTCGTATGCTTTCAAGCCTTGCAAGCTCTGGGGTGTGTGCAGTGGGGATAGTGCGTACTGTTTGTAGACTATTAAGGGCTGGTGGTGTTGCTCAGAGTTCACAGGTAATTTGGGAGCTGAGCTGCTTCGTTGGGAGCTGATGCGCTGTGGTGTGTGAGCTGTGCTCTGTCTAGTGTTGAGCCCCGTGAAAGACCCGTGAAGGTCAGCAGCAGGGCAGGGGACCAGGAGGGGTTCCTCCAAGGCACTAAGGACTGTGGGAGCAGACTGGAACCTGGGACAAGGTTGAAGGCTGGAGAGACATCTTCTGAGGTGCAGAAAGCTGGGGATGGGATTGGAGAGAAAGGAGAATGACAGGAACCCCAAACCTGGTAGTCTGGTTGAAAAGTAGAAAAAGAGACGCATGTGGTTTGGAAAGCTCTTATGTGATCTCTATTTTCTTTTCTTGTGCTATGTTAGTCAACATAAAATACATCATTAGTTTTTGATGTAGTGTCCCATGATTCATTGCTTATGCACCACACCCAGTGCTCCGTGCAATACGGTTGCCCTCCTTAATACCCACCAGGCTCTCCCATCCCCCCAGTCCCTTCCCTCCCAGACCCTCAGTTTGTTTTTCAGAGTCCACAGTCTCTCATGGTTCATCTCCCCCCAATTCACTTTCCCTTTCCTTCTCCGAATTTCCCTCCAATTCACTTTCCCTTTCCTTCTCCTAATGTCTTCCATGCTATTCTTTATGTTCCACAAGTAAGTGAAACGATGCTTGATTTTCTCTGTTTGGCTTATAGCACTCAACATAATCTCCTCCAGTCCTGTCCATGTTGATGCAAAAAATTGAGTATTCATACTTTCTGATGGAGGTGGAGTATTCCATTGTATACATGGACCACATCTTCTTTATCCATTCATCTGTTGATGGGCATCTTGGCTCTTCCCACAGTTTGGCGATTGTGGCCATTGCTGCAATGAACATTGGGGTGCATATGGCCCTTCTTTTCGGTATCTTTGGGGTAAATACCAAGTAGTGCAATTGCTGGTCATAGGGTAGCTCTATTTTTAATTTTTTGAGGAATCTCCACATTCTTATCCAAAGTGGTTGCACCAACTTGCATTCCCACCAGTAGTGTAAGAGGGTTCCCTAAAGCACAAAAATATCTCTGGAAACCAACACCCCACCCCCTTCCTCAGGTCACAGATCATGCCCAAAGCGTGGTGCCTACACCACCCTCGAGATATTCCAACCCAGGAGCTCCAGCAAAGCCCAGACGCAATTTGATGCTGAGAAGGTTGGTTCACCCCTCACCAACTCCACACACCAATGATCTGGCCTGAGAAGGAACATGCTTCCTTCTGGAGGGAAGTATTATTTAAATGTTATTTGTCTGTGGTCTTTGCCTCCCCCTGTTTTTACAATCAATGCCTAGTATAAAATAAAGATTACTTGATGCATAAGGAAGAAAGAAAATGAGACCTATGGCAGTGGGAAGAAATGGCCAATGGGATCTTGCAGAGATGATATACATGGTGAAATTCCCAAGCATGAGACTTTAATGTCTCTGACAGCTGCCCAGGACCTCAGAAAGAGGCAGGAACACATGCAGTTTTGTCAGATAGGCAGATCCAAATGGAAATATGAGAAACAAAAATTGGGTGATCTAAAGTGAAGATTAATTAGGTGGGTTTACCAACAGACTGGGCACACTGGGCTCCCCCAGTCTGGCCCCAGGTCTGGGTCTTCTCCACTTGGGGTTGTTCCCCTTGGACTCCCTGGATGGTGAGAACACGCCCCACACGTGGGGAAGGGAACTTCTGGAACATGCTACATTGCCCAGCTGAGTGTTGTGGCTTGGGGACATCAATTCCTCCCCTCAAGTGGGAGGAATTGTAAAGGCATGTAGTAGGTGGCATGAATTAAAATGCAACTGCAGGGAGGGATGGGAGAATCAGCCAAGGGTTGAGAACATTTCTGCCCAGCACAGCCCAAAGGAGGCGGCTGGTGAACGAAATGTAAGCACTGTGTGATCTTGTCCATGAGGGAGTAAAACTATTACTCTCAGGAACTTCGTAACGTATTGGACATGCCTGTTATAATCTCGATTTTAGTCACTAAAATAAGAAAAGATTGTATAATGAGCTAATGGCAAAGAAAATGGAATAAAAAAATGCACTGGATTAATATAAATAATTCAAGAAGAGAAAGAAAAGGGGAAAATATGAGACAAATAGAAAGCTAATGGTAAGATTATAGATTTAAGCCAAATACATAGCAATTACTATGCTGAATCAAATAAAATTTTTTCCTTGGTGAAAATCACCGAATATTGGCAATTCATGACTCAGTTCAGTACATTAAGTGAAAATTAACTGCACATTCCAAATATGAGGCAAAGATTAGCAGAGTAGATTTAAAAATAACAACAACAAGAATAGCACAAATTACATTGAAAAGAAGAACAGAGGCAGCTTGATAGTTAGGTGATGGTGTGAATGATGGAAGGTATGCAGGAATTTTGGACTATTCATGCAGTGAAATATAGAGCAACAAGAAGAATTCAATCCTGGGGCGCCTGGGAGGCTCAGTCGCTGAAGTGTCTGCCTTCAGCTCAGGTCCTGGGATCAAGCCCTGTATCAAGCCTGCTCGTCCTCTCCTTCTGCCCTCCCCACCACCCCCACTCATGCTTCCTCGCTCACTTGCTCTCTTGGACTCTCTCTCTTTCTCTCTCAAATGAAGGAATAAAATAAAATAAAAAAAAAAACAAGGAAAGAGAATACTGGCAATCACAATGGCATGGACAGATCTTACCGATATGGTGCTGAGCTGACTCACCTTATTAACATAAACCTCAGGGCTGATACGGGGAGGGCCCCAAGAGTGCCTGGAGTCTCCTAGTGTTTTAAATCTGACTTTACGCAATTCCCTTTAGAAAAGAGCAGTGAACTGTGCAATAAGATTTGCAAACTGTACTTCATTTATATTCTAATTCAATTAAAAAGCCGACAAAGAAGTTTCATACCAGGATTTATTAATCACGGTGTCAGACATCATTATCTGATGGCTTGAAAGAATACAGATGGCGGAAACTTACTGCGCCGTCCACGGAAGCCTACACCTAGATTCAGCTTCACAAGCCGCACCTCTACGGGGACTGAGTGAGAACCAGCTAGGAGATCTATAATCCCCAGGTAGACTCCCCATCCAGCTCTCCTTTCTTAAAACGAAGTGGTTGGCCAGATCTTGTAATCCAGTCTAAGCAGCACTCGGGAGCATTTGGAAGTGGCCATGGTGCCTCCTTGTCTATCACCTCCAGCAGTTCTCATTTTTCCCCACTCTGCATCCCTCTTCTCGGGGAAGGGGGCTCCAGTCTGGTCCAGAGTCACTGGGGCTCACTGGCGGCCAACGCCGTGTCCTCCTCCTTCTCGAACCCCTGAATGAGGAAGACACATGCAGCAGTGAGCACGCAGCTCATGAGGAATGTGGGTAAGAAACAAATGTTTCTTCTCTCAATCCATTGATATTTTGAGGTTGTTACCGCTGCAAAACTCCCCTGAGCTGACTCTCAATGACTTACTCCACCAGGAGAGATGGAGACGCTGGAGACGCTTGGCTTGCTTCCCAGTACGTAGCTCTGTGACCCACAGAACAGGCCCTCCATGCTCACCCCTCCCCAAGGTTAAGCCACGCAGAGTAACTATACCAGGTGTCCACTTCTGGAACACCTCCCTGGCAAGGGAAATGCTTCCTAAAATTACCCTGGATTCGGGAATGTGGCAAATAATCTTGAGTCCAAAGGGAGTACTGTTCTCTACAAATCCACAGTTTAACACGAAATGTTTTTCAAAAGATTCCTTGGTTTAGATAAAGAAGCAATAAATATACAGGAGAGTTACTGCAAGAGGTCAGGAGTTTGATTGATTTGGTAGTTATTTAAATCAGGAGCTACCGAATAATGGAATGGCATCGCCAGGCATGGTTAGAGAAAGGAACCCAGATGTTATATTATCGTGTGAGGGATTTTAATGGTTTGTGAACATTTCCCAGTCTGCCCTGGGCTGGTTTTGACGCATATCCTCACTCCTGTAATGAAGAAATGCTAAATATCCTGCGGACTGTGGTACTCTCTTGAGATCCATCCAACCGACCGGTCTTTACCTGTTCACTCCGGAGTGTCACTGCCGTGGTATGTCTATTGGAATGGGTTACATTGTCTTTGTCCTTCAGTATAGGGCCTTTGTGGTTACCCTGAGCTCCTCTGGAAATCTGAAATCTCCTCATTTAAGGTCAGCCCATTAGCAACTAATTCCATCTGCAATCTTAATCCTTCTTGACCACATAACCTAACATATTCCCAGTTTCTGGGGAGTAAGGACATGGGCATCTTTGGGGGGCATTATTCTCCGGTCAAACACCAATACCTTGTAGCTTTGTTTTCTTAACAGCTGGGTCTTGCACTGATCCCTGCTGAAGTCTCCAGTCTCCTTCTCCATCATCCCTACACTGAGTACATGTGACAGTTCCTTTTTGTTTTATTCGTTAAAAACTTGAAGCTGTTAAATATAGAAGAAGTTAGAGAGTTTTGAAAATCAGTTTTGCAGCCTCTGTGGAATTAATTAGCGATGTGTATGAATGGATGAATCCAGTAGCTGCAGGGCAGATGGGGAAGTGGACAAGATGCCACCACCCAGAACCACCGGTGGGTCTTAGCGTCTCTAACGCTGGAAGGGTCCCAACGTGTGTCTCCTGATGGGAGACCCCTCCTGGGGATCACATAGTTCTACTTGGGAAGCGCTCCAGCCAGAATTCTTACATCTGACACTACCCAATCTCCTGCTTTCCATTTATAAAAATAATTGGGATGAGAAGATGAACGTCACGGCACAGCAAGGAGCAGACCCTCACCACCTGTGTGGCTGGCATTCTGCAGGTCTGGCATTCTGGTTTCTGGAGAGGTTAACATCCAAAATAAAAGGGGGTGAAAGACTTCTGAGTAATAAAGGAACTTAGAGTATTTTTTTTTAAGATTTAATTTTTTTTTTAATTCATGAGAGACAGAAAAAGAGACAGGGGCAGAGGGAGAGGGAGGAACAGGCTCCCCATGGAGCAGGGAGTCTGATGTGGGGCTCGATCCCAGTACCCTGAGATCATGATCTGAGCTGAAGGCAGACCCCTTGCGAACTGAGCTGCCCAGGCCCCCCAAGGGACTCCAAGTCTTAACCACTGAACCCGTGCCTCGGCCTCGCTGGGATTCTGGTTGAAGCCGGCCGACTCTACAACATTCATGAGCATTCAGGGATACATGGCATTTGGTTACAAATGAAAATGCCCATTCTTCAGAGATACACACTGGAACGCTTAGGAATGAAATGATACAATATTGTTGCTTGCAAAAAGTAGGTCAAAAAAAGTTACAGATGAAGCACGAATGAAAAGCAATGCCTCTCTGCCTCTAGATATGTTTGAAATTCTACACGTACGTAAAAAATAAAACAAAGATCATGGATTATATGCCTGAAGTGATTACATTAGTGAATACCGCAGTTTTTTCCCAACCACGTAGCAGATATTTTTGCCAGCCCGGCCTGGGAGGCTGGGATGACCCAGCCCATCGCCGCGTCTGCTTCAGACCAGCATAACCAGCTGGTGCCGACCCTGTTCCATACCTGGGGACTCACGCAAGCAGCAGCGACTGTAAGTTGCTGTGAACTCTGTTTCTGGGCTTTTCAAATAGTGGGCCAGCTTCCCTCCCCTGCATCCCGCACAATGGCCCTCAGGCCCCCCTCCACACAACAGACATTCAGTACCGGCCCCTGGCATGAATGAGGGGATGGGTGGCTGAGTCGTGGCACTGTTGTGATACCATAGCTTATGAATGAATGGATGAGGCTAATAAAAAAGACCGTGTTTTGCAGTGAAATTGCTTCATGGTCCTTCTGGGTCCAGAGACTCTTTTTTCCACAGACATTGTGTCTATAAATCCATATCTACCAGGCCAGGCTCTGGAGTGAATGACTTACCAACTTCCCAGCACAGCCTCAAAGATTCCGAAAGACTCAGAGACCGTTTGAAATCAAAGGGAAGATTACTTCTCCATTGAGAGCTACATACCCTGAAAACTAGGGAGGCAGAGGTAAAAAAAAAAAAATAAGAAGAAGAAAAAAACCACTCCTGCTTGATCTGGTGCGGTTCAAGTTCATGAATCTCCACACTGATCTCTCAGTCAGCTTTCTGCATAAATAATAATAAAAAAAAACCCAGAGCACTGGTTTGCATTAGAATCTCATAATGTGCCATAAATCCATGCCAGAGCCAGCATCCAATTTGAGAATTATTTCTCAATTTTATGTCTCCCATTCTGCCTCTGCCTCTTTCTGCTTATTGGATTCTTCGCTTCCTCCCCCACCAGGCTTGCCTCCCTCCCTGCCGGCTCCTCTCTACCTCGTCCCTAGAGTTTCCCTCCTGCTTCTCCTCTTCCTCCGTAAAGAACGTGGGGACCCTCATTTGATCAGGTGTCTGTGACCTGGTGGAGTCAGGACAGGTCCCGCCAAGCTGACTGTCCTCAGGTCCGGGTCATGTGTGGTCAGGGAGCTTCTGTTCCTTCCGAGCTGGTCTAGAAACACAGCTGGAGACGGAGGCTTTGCTTGGCAGGGTCTCCAGAAAGCTGGGTGGCAGGGCAGGGTCTGGCCTGGACACAGCTACAGCAGCCCATCCTCCATCCCAGTCCTTAGGCTCTGATCCCCTGCGCTTTTCACACTCTCTGTCTGCTAGAGAGATGGCTTCAGGGTGGAGGGGAGGCTCACATCTGAGCCAGGAGGAGCCAAACTGTGGCAAGGAGCATGGGAACCCGGCTCAGAGACCCGGCTTGGCTCCCTCTTGCCCACCTTGCACATGTGAGGTTCTCACTGACGGCCCTCTGTCCACAGCCAGAACATAGTCCCGCTCTGTGGGGGGACAGTGGGTTCTCAGGCTGCCACAGTGACCGGTGCCCAGCGGGTGGGTCCTCGCAAGAGGCAGTGGGACTGAGCATATTGAGTATGTAGCCAAAGAAGGTGCCGTGAGTGCTTGTTGTGCTTTGGGAAAGATAACATGAGGCGAGGCCCCAGAGGATGGCCCAGGGGGTGGGGAGGAGGAACACGTGCTCAGTAGGGGCTTGAGTCCCCAGGGCAAAGCTCTCTGCGAAGGTGGAAGTGGGTTGGGGCCCCATCGGGGTGCAGCCACAGGGGATGTGGGGGAACAGCCCACACAGAGAGAAGATGAAGAGAGCCCTGAACTGGTAGAGTTCTGCGGGGTCTGCAGCCAGAAGGGTGGCCAATGAGGTGGGGGATGGGGGAAGAAAGGGAGGATCGCCACACTGTGGGTGACAGGAAGAAGAGGTGATGCGATCACCGGAGGGTGAGGCCTGGGCCTGAGGGACGCCACGGCTCTTAGCCTTGGTGTGATGGGAAGACCGAGACGGACCTGGGGTGCTCCATGCTTCGCTTGCAGAGGGAGAGAGAGGAAGCGGTGAGCCGAGGGGAGCCGGTCCTGGTGATGGGCAGCTGTGCCCATGTGTAGAGGTGACGGGGATGCACTAACATGGCCATACCAACAGGCCACACACATGGGGACATTCGAAGACCACTCCCTGGTTCTGGTCTCCACAACCGGGGGGTAGACTGTGGTTTCCCAAGACGGAGAAAGCTAGCAGTGCCAGGGACCTGGGGGCCACAATCGGTAGCACTGCTTTGTCAATAACGAGGGACGCATGCTGAGTGTCCACGGAGAAATGCTGGGTGACAAGCTGGTGGGTGTCGAGTCTGGGGCTGGAGGTCCTGCTGCAGAGAGAAGTGTGAGTCGTGAGCATAGACAGGGACCCACAGGGGACGGGGAGCTGGCCTGGATGAGTTACTGTCTCTCTGCGAGGCACAGCTACAGATCTGGGAACAACATGGGAGATGACTGCTGGGAGCTCAGAAAAGCAGCGTGAGGAAGAAAGACTGGTTAGGGAGCCAGGAAACAGAGGGACAGCATGGCAATGGGTGTCCTGGGTCCTCCTACCCGTTAGAAAAAGAGACCCTGGGGCTCCTCGTTCCGCAGCTGAACAGAAACAAAAGCAGAAACGGCCCTGGATCAGACATCAGTACCCACCCAACAACCCAGAACCAACACCAAGGAGGTCTACTGGGGCCTTTGCCAAAAATAAGTTTTCCATGGAGACAGTCTCCTTCCTCACCAGGCCTGAGGCTGCCCCACTCTGCACAAGAGATACATGGAGAGCTGGGGGTAAAGACAAGAAGGACCCCCCGCACACCAAAACAAATGGTGCAACCTGGGGACCCTCTTCATCCCTGAGATAGTAAGGAGCTTGGGGGGCCCCCACCGCAATGATTTCCTGGCCAGGGAATCCTGAGACTGCCCTCCCCCATCAAGAGGCACAAGGGGGCCTGGTCTGCAGAAACCCCTTGGCTCCCTCAGGAAGATCCAGGAGGGACCAACAGGGACCTCGCAGGCACTAGATAAACTGAACAGACCAAAATAATACCACAAGCACTCTGGAAATTAAACTGCTAGTAGAAACACAGCCCCCCAAAAGTAGGCCAGGACCTGTATGTGGACATAAGCAAAGGGGTAGCCTGCTAAAATTAGAGATTTACGTAGGACCCAGAGGCTCCTCACAGCACAGACCAAAAGTTGCCTGTCGTACCAAGAAAATCACATGAAAATCGCAACTTTAATGGGAAAATATAATTAATAAATATTGGCACCAAGGTGAATCTGATGTTAGAATTATATGACCAGATTTTAGGGCAGCCGTCCTCAAAATGCATCAAGAATCAATTACGAATTGTTTTGAAATAGATTTTTAAAAAAGAAGAAACTCTCAAGGGAGAAAGTAGAAGTCGTAAAGAAGGATCGGGTGGTAATCATAGAATTGACAAGTAACAGAAACGTCACAGACTTGCCAGAGAGACATCACAGTGGAGCAGAGATGAGGGAACTTGGAGCCCACGAGCTCAGGATGGAACCAGAGAAATCCCCTCTTCTGAACAACAGAGAACAAAGACAGAAAAACATGGGCAGGGCCTCCGAGACCATGAACAATACACAAATCTCCAATATCCGTAAGCTGAGGGCCATGAAGAAGGAAGAGTGGTCAGACAAATAATGGCTGAAAAAGCCCCCAAATATGGTGAGAGACATAAACCCATAGATTCTGAAAGATGAGCCAAGCCCAAGTCCAATAATCCCCAGAACATCCATGTCTGGGCATGCCGCAATGAAACTTCTGGAAACCAATGACAAGGAAGAAGTCTTGAAAGCAGCCAGAGAAAAGTGGCATGTCATCTACAGGTGAGCACGGAGTCGAGTGACAGCAGCTGCCTCATCAGAAGCCACGGGGGCAGAGGGAGATCGGTGGGGAGAGGAAGGAACCGTCTCTCATGGATTCTGTCTTGGCAAAGCTGTCCTCTGGGAGAATGCCCAGGACATCCTCAGATGTAGGCACATGGAAAGGAATTGTCACTAAAGACCTGCTTTTAAAGATTGAGCAGAGGAAATTCATCAGACAGGAAGGGATAAGCAACAAAATCATGTTGCACCAGGAAGGAGGGGAGAAGAAAAGAGAGAGCAGGGGTACAGGTTCATAGAGCAGATGACCTCCTCATGGATCTTCTAAATCATATGTGATGATAGAAACAAAAGTCATAATATGTTAGTTTGTCCTCACTGCTGAATTATGGTGTAGATAGCTGGAAAGGGTCGTGTATGGTTGCTGTTAGCTTGTGTGAGCACCTTTGATATGGTATAGATTTTGTTCCATTGGACTATGACCTTTATTATCTACCAGTTATCAGCATTTATTGTAAATCCGTGGTGACTGATAGGATGGTCCTGATGCAGGGATAGGCAAACCTAGAAATGGACCAAGTAAGGAACTCCAAAATAGGTCTGCATTTGTTGATTTAAAATGGAGCTGGCTTTGCACATGGGCAGATGAAGGATGAACCGTCAATAAATGGTGTTGAGACAATAGATTTTCTGTACAAAATTAAAATACAATAGATCCCTACCTCACATTACACACAAACATAAGTTCCAGGATTATTGAAGATCTGAACTAGAAAACCACAGCCCCAAATCTTTCAGAATTCTACATGATACCTTTACGACTTCTGCAGAGGGAATGATATAAATAGCACACAAAATGTGCCAATCATAAGGGAAAATATGAAGTATCAAATCATGTTTGCAAACGTCACAAAACATAATATTGTTTTGTGAGTCACAAAAACACAATATTGGCTATTATACAATATGCTATGGATGTACATACTTCTTTCACGATTAAAATAATTCAAAACAATGTAATTTATGGTTTTTTGGTAAATGTATGTGTCACAACACCAAGTTCAGGATAGTGTATCTCTGATCATGATAGTGGTTGGGATTAGGAAGGAGCAAATGGGATGCTTCAATTCTCTTATTAACACTTTATGCTTAAAAGAAAATCATCTAAACCAAGTACAGAAAAATTTATTGTGTTTTGAGAAAACCAAATGATGGGTATGAAAATGTTGAATTCTGTAGATTTTTGTCTGAAATAGGACCCTGAAGAAAGGAGGAACGTTTCAGTTAGTCACAGATCCTAAGCGACCTGGAATCACACTCATGAATATATTTCTGAGTTTGCTGTTTATTTCTTATAGAAAATGTCTAATGAGTTGACGTTTTACCTTAAGCAACATAAATCGTTGCAACTGAGGGAGTCTTGACTCATAGTACATCCTTCTGCTACAATCAGGGCAGATGTTTGGGGGCTCAGCAACCTGGGCTGAGCACCTGGGCTGAGCATCATGAGGTCCATGAGCACCTCATTGCAGGGAGACTCAGAACCCTGGATTCCACTTGATTATGGACCTTCTAAACCCATCCCCGTGAGCCAGTGGACAGCCAGGCATCTCCAGCAGCTCTCTGGGAACCCACTGCTGGAGTCAGGGGGCTCTCTTCCAACGGGCTTTGCAGACACCAGGTATGGATGCCCTAGGACACTGGGAGAAAGCTCCCCTCTGAGGCTTCTGCCCCCAGTCTCTCCTCGCAGGGCAGGGTGGGAGCGCTGGGCTCTCCTTGTTTATTACCATGTACTGCTGGAACTTAATGCTACATAAACCTCAAAGTATGAAGTTACAGCTCTACATATTCCTGGGCCCAAAATGGTCCTTAGGATAAAATTGCAAGGGAAATAAGTAGGAGGGTTCTTGGTAGGTGGCAGGGTGCTCATGCTGGGTGTTTTCAGAAAGGAGTCTTTTC
>PITA01032867.1:0-13440 GCA_004023965.1 Spilogale gracilis
GCCTCCATCAGAAAGGATGAATATCCAACTTTTGTAGCAACATGGACTGGACTGGAAGAGATTATGCTGAGTGAAATAAGCCAAGAAGAGAAAGTCAAGTATTGCATGGTTTCACTTACTTGCAGTGCATGAGGGGTAAACTGGAGGACAGTGGGAGAAGGAAAGTAAATGGGAACTAGGGTAATCTAGGGAGGGAAACAAAACAACAGAGACTTTGGACACAGAGACAAACTGAGGGACTTGGAGGGAGGGGGGTGGAAGGATGGGAGAGCCTGGTGGTGGGTACTGGGGACACCTAAAGCGTGGAGCACTGGGTGTGGGGAATGGGGAATGAATCTTGGAACACTGGAAAAAAAAATTTTAGTAACAATAAAAAAAAACACAAAGGGCAGGAGGAAGGAATAGAAATACATTGTAATATTCTTAAATTTTGTGAGAAATTATTTAGTATTATTGAAAGAAGATGGTGATGAGTTAAAGATGTGCACTGTAAGCTCTAGAACAACCACTGAACATAAAACAAAGAGGTACAGGGAATAAGCCAAGAAAGGAGATAAAAATGGAATCCTAAAAATCTAATCCTAAAAGAAGAGATGGTACAAAAAAAAAAAAAAAAAAGACATACCAAGAGGAGAGACTTAAACATAACTCTATGGATAATTACAATAAACATAAATAGCCTAAACACTATCATACAGCATAAAAAATCAAGAAAAGAACTATATATGCTGGCTACAAGAACACATTGTAATTATAAAGACATGGATAGATTAAAAGGATAGGATGAAAAATATATGCCACACAAACATAAATCATAGGAAGGATGGAGTGGTTATATTAAGACAAAGCAGGGGAGGGAGCAAGATGGCGGAGAAGTAAGAGACTCTGTTTCAAAAGGTCTCGTGAAGTGAGCTGAACCATCTACCAGGACAATCTGAACACCCATGAAATCAGATTAAGATGTAAGACTACACACTTCTGGATCTCTACGGGGGCAGAAGAGCATCAGCAAAGAGGTAAAGCAGAGCATGAGCGCTCAGGCTGATTTCAGAGAAGTAGGAGGGAGAGGGAGCTAACAGAAGTGACCCACTGGAAAGTAATACCCCAATACAAAAGTGCCCTGTGCTTGGGGACCAGCATCAACTTGCAGTCTGGTTATAAGCACTCAGAAGTAAAGGGTCTTCACTGTTGGCAGAGATATAAAACTACACGCCAGGCCAGGGATAGAAAGCACTCCCTGGCGCTGTGCAGGAGGGAACCTGGAGGCGCGGAGTATCTTTAAAACTGCCACTACCCTCCTTGGGCCAGGCACGCACAACTGGCAAAGGAGGGGAGACTGCAGATTTCCACACGACCTGCACGACCGCGGGACCTCAGTCCCTCCTGCGTGAGTATGCATTACAGTCTCTCTGGAAGGAGACAAGGTCGCATGACCCGAAATCAGTTGCGGTTTCCCTGGCACTGGAGCGAAACAACAAGCGGGGGCTTCAGGTGCCAATCGGACCAGCAGCTGCAGGTGCGCCTGGTTGTGACAAGTGGCCAAAGGGGGAGATACAGGGAGAGGCTGTGAGCCCTGACCATCCAGAGAGCTGCTAACTGAGGCCTCTCTCTGGGAAGGAGGTCTGGGCGCAGACATCTTGCTCTGGCCTTTCTTTCTGAAAAGCTGCAAAAAGCTGCAAAAGAACAAATTTTCTGGAGAACAAAAGCCTGAAAACCTGGTTGCCATGGAGCCCAGCCCCTAGGAAGGGGGCCGAGAGACTCAGCCCAGGTAGAAAGGACTGAAAAACAGCGCGGCAGGTCCCTCCCCCAGAAGGCAAGCCAGAAGAACAAGAAGACCACACCAAAACTGTAAAACCCCAACATTGGGGGAAAGGCAATATATTAAGCTCCTGGTACTACCCTAAAAGCTGTACACTTTATAGATACAGCTTTTCACATTTCTTTTTAACTTTTTTCTATTTTTAAAGTTCTCACTCTATTTTAAAATAGAGTTTTTGTTCTTTTATTTTTATTTTTTTTTAAAGATTTTATTTATTTGACAGAGAGAAACACAGCCAGAGAGGGAACACAAGCAGGGGGAGTGAGAGAGGGAGAAGCAGGCTTCCCACCGAGCAGGAAGCCCGATGTGGGGCTCAATCCCGGGTCTCCAGGATCATGACCTGAGCCGAAGGCCGTCGCTTAAACAAACTGAGCCACCCAGGCGCCCTGTTCTTTTATTTTTTAACCCACTTATTATTACGAGATACTTAATAGAACACTCCATAATAACCTTTTACCTTGAACTTTTTTTCAAACACATACCTCTGTTTTGTTGTTGTTTTTTCTTTTTTTTTCTCTCTTCTTTCCTTTATTCTTTTTTCTTTTAAATATACATATAGTTATAAGCTTCAAGGTAATCCTTCATTCCTATTCAATACTACCCCTATATACAAACCAGTTTTAATCTCCCTGTATCTTTAGATGGTGGACTCCATTAACAATAATAACAAGACACACCCAGGAGGATCTGAAATACTTTCCTTGCCCACAAGGAGGGTTTGCACTCACCTTCCCATGCTATTCTGTCAGTGTTTCTGTGTAATTGTTTTTGCCTTTGTATACATAAATACTGGTCTTGGGGGTCATTTGAGTTGGGTTTAGCTTTTTGATCCCTTCAACTTTCTTTTACTCTTGATGGTCTTTTTCTTTACTCTGTTGTAGTTTAGTACCATAAAATCCTACCACTGGGGCCCACTCTGGCTGGGTTTTTTTCTTGCTTCCTTTATCTTCTTTTCTCTCTTTTTCCTTCCTTCTTCTTTTTCGGTGGTCACTTCTGATTGCTCCGAAACTTTCCAGGGAACAGTTCACCTGGATAGTGGTTGATATATTCAGCTATACATCCCCTCAACCACTCCTCACCAAAATGACTCGGAGGAGGAAAAACCAACAGAAGAAAAACCCAGAGACTTGCAGCTGCTGTCACAGAATTACTGGAAATGAACATAAACAATATGACAGAAATGGAATTCAGGGTAGCAATTGTCCAAGCAATGGCTAACTTGGAAAAGAACATTATCTAATGACAGACATGAAAGCCAAGCTTAGAAAGGCTATTGATGAGATGCAAGCTAATTTAAACAGACTAACAGCTAAAATAAGTGAAGCTGAAGATCGTATTAGTGATTTAGAAGACAGATGGATTAAAGAGGAGGAGCAAGAGAAGTCTTGAAACAAACAGCTAAAATCCCATGAAAATAGAATTAGGGAAATAAATAATGCCATGAAAGGCTCCAATATCAGAATTATTGGAATCCCCGAAGGAGTTGAGAGAAGAGAAGCCTAGAAGATATAGTTGAACAAATCATAGATGAAAATTTCCCTAATCTGGGGAATGAAAAAAATGTTCGTGTCCTAGAGGCAGAGAGGATACCCCCAAGATCAATGAGGCCAGAAAAACCTCCAGGTACATAATTGTGAAATTCATGAATCAAAAAATCAAAGAATATGTCTTAAGGGCAACTAGGGGGAAGCGATCCCTTACGTATAGAGAGAGGACCATCAGAATAACGTTAGACCTATCCACAGAAACCTGGCAAGTCAGAAAGGGCTGGCAAGACATATTCAGGAAATTACATGAAAAAATATGCAACCAAGGATAATGTACCCAGCAAAGTTGACTTTCAGAATGTAAGGGAAGATAAAGAGCTTCCAGGACCGCCAAGGTCTAAAAGATTATGCAACCACCAAGCCAGCCCTACAAGAAATATTAAGAGGGGTTCTATAAAAGAGAAATGAACCCAAGAGTGACACAGAACAGGAATTTACAGAGGTAATCTATAGAAACATGAACTTCACAGGCAACATGATGTCAACAAAAACATATCTATTAATAATCACTCTCAATGTGAATGGCCTAAATGCTCCAATAAAAAGACACAGGGTTGCAGACTGGATAAAACGACAGGACCCGTCCATAAGCTGTTTACAAGAGACACATTTTGAATCTAAAGACACTTCCAGATTGAAAGTGAGGGGATGGAGGACCATCTTTCATGCCAATGGACCTCAAAAGAAAGCCGGGGTAGTGATTCTCATATCAGACAAATTGGATTTTAATCTAAAGACTGTAGTCAGAGACACAAAGGACACTACATCATTCTCAAAGGGTCTATACACCAAGAAGATCTAACAATTGTAAATATTTATGCCCCCAACATGGGAGCAGCCAAATACATAAGCCAACTGTTAAGCAAAATAGAGTCATATCGATACAAATACATTAATTGTAGGAGATCTTAACACACCACTCTCAGCAATGGACAGATCATCTAAACAGAAAATCAACAAAGAAACAAGAGCCTTGAATGACACATTGGACCAGATGGATCTCATAAACATATCCAGAACATTCCACCCTAAAACAGCAGAATACTCATTCTTCTCGAGTGCACATGGAACTTTCTCCAGAATAGACCACATACTAGGTCACAAATCAGGGCTCGACCAATATCAGAAGATTGAGATTATTCCCTGTATATTCTCTGACCACAATGCCGTGAAACTGGAACTCAACCACAACAAAAAGCTCAGAAGAAAATCAAACACTTGGAAGCTAAAGACTATCCTGCTCAAAAATCTGTGGATCAACCAGGAAATCAAAGAAGAATTGAAACACTTCATGGAAACCAATGAGAATGAAGATACATCAATCTAAAACCTAGGGATACAGCAAAGGCAGTCCTAAGGGGGAAATACATAGCCAACCAAGCCTCACTCAAAAAAATGGGAAAATCCCAAATACACCAACTCTAATTACACCTTAAAGAACTGGAAAATCAACAACAAATTAAACCACCCCCCCCACAATATGGGAAATAATTAAGATTAGAGCAGAGATCAATGAATTAGAAACTAGAGATACAGTAGAACACATCAACGAAACTAGAAGCTGGTTCTTTGAAAGAATTAATAAGATCGATAAACCATTGGCCAAACTCATCCAAAAGAAAAGGGAGGAGACCCAAATTAATAAAATTATGAATGACAGGGGAGAAATCACAACTCACACCAAGGAAATAGAAACAATCATCAGAAATTACTATCAACAATTATATGCCAATAGGTTTAACAAACTAGAAGATATGGATACATTCCTGGAAACCTATAAAATTCCAAGACTGAAACAGGAAGAAATTGACAATCTGAATAGACCAATATCTAGTAACGAGATTAAAGCAGTGATCAAAAACCTCCCAAAAAACAAGAGCCCAGGACCAGAAAGATTCCCTGGGGAATTCTACCAAACATTCAAAGAAGAAATAATACCTATTCTCCTGAAGCTCTTTCAAAAAACAGAAGCAGAGGGGCACCTGGGTGGCTCAGTTGGTTGAGCGACTGCCTTTGGCTCAGGTCATGATCCCGGAGACCCAGGATCAAGCCCCACATCAGGCTCCCTGATTGGTGGGAAGCCTGCTTCTCCCTCTCTCATTCCCCCTGCTTGTGTTCCCTCTCTGGCTGTGTTTCTCTCTATCAAATAAATAAAATATTTAAAAAAAAAACAGAAGCAGAAGGAAAACTTCCAGACTCTTTCTATGAATCCAGCATTACTCTAATCCCCAAACCAGACAAAGATCTCATCAAAAAGGAGAACTTCAGACCAATATCCCTGATGAATATGGATGCCAAGATTCTTAACAAGATCCTTCCTAACAGGATCCAACAATACATTAAAAAGATTATCCACCATGACCAGGTGGGATTTATCCCAGGGATATAAGGGTAGTTCAACACTCGCAAATCAATCAACATGATAGAATAAATCAACAAGAGAAGAGAGAATAACCACATGGTACTCTCAACTGATGCAGAAAGGGCATTTGACAAAATACAACATGCATTCCTGATTAAAACTCTTCAAAGTACAGGGAGGGGAACATTCCTCAACCGCATAAAATCTATCTACGAAAAACCCACAGTGAATATCATTCTCAATGGGGGAAAAACTGACAGCCTTCCCTCTGAGATCAGGAACAAGACAAGGATGCCCACTACTGTTCAACATAGTGTTAGAAGTCCTAGCAACAGCAATCAGACAACAGAAATAAAAGGTATTCAACTTGGCAAAGAAGTCAAACTCTCTCTCTTTGCAGATGACATGATACTCTATGTGGAAAACCCAAAAGACTCTACCCCTAAACTCCTAGAACTCATATAACAATTCGGTAATGTGGCAGGCTAGAAAATCAATGCACAGAAATCAGTGATGTTCTTATACACTACCAATGAAAATATAGAAAGGGAAATCAGAGAATTGATTCCGTTTACTATAGCACCAAAACCCATAAGATACTTAGGAATAAACCTAACCAAAGAAATTAAGGATCTGTACTCGAGGAACTACAGAATACTTATGAAGGAAACTGAAGACACAAAAAGATGGAAGAGCATTCCATGCTCATGGATTCAAAGAATAAACATTGTTAAAATAAAACATTGTCTATACTGCCCAGAGCAATCTATACTTTCAATGCCATTCTGATCAAAATTCCACCAACATTTTTCAAAACGTTGGAACAAACAATTCTAAAATTTACATGGAACCAAAAAAGACCCTGAATCACTAAGGAATTGCTGAAGAAGAAAAACAAAGCTGGGGGCATCATGTTACCTGACTTCAGGCTTTATTACAAAGCTGTGATCACCAAGACAGCATGGTACTGGCACAAAAACAGACAAATAGACCAATGGAATAGAGTCCAGATATGGACCCACAAATCTATGGTTAAATCATCTTTGACAAAGCAGGAAAAAATATCCAGTGGAAAAAAGACAGTCTCGTCAATAAATGGTGCTGGGAAAATTGGACAGCTACATACAGAAGAATGAAACTAGACCATTCTCTTACACCACACACAAAGGCAAACTCAAAATGGATGAAAGACCTCAACCTGAGGCAGGAATCCATCAAAATTCTGGAAGAGAACATAGGCAGTAATCTCTTCAACATTGGCCACAGCAACTTCTTTCAAGACACGTTTCCAAAGGCAAAAGAAACAAAAGCGAAAATGAACTTTTGGGACTTCATTAAAATAAAAAGCTTCTGTACAGCAAAGAAAACAATCAACAAAACAAAGAGGCAACCCACAGAATGGGAGAGGATACTTGCAAATGACACTTCAAACAAAGGGCTGATATCGAAGATCTATAAAGAACTCCTCAAACTCAACATCCAAAAAGAAGATGAACACATCAAAAAATGGGCAAGAGACAGGAAAAGGCACTTCTCCATAGAAGATATACAAATGGATAACAGACACATGAAAAAATGTTCATCATCACCAGCTATCAGGGAAAGTCAAATCAAAATCACACTGAGATACCACCTTACACCAGTCAGAATGGCCAAAATTAACAAGACAGGAAACAACAAGTGTTGGAGAGGCTGTGGAGAAAGGGGAACCCTCTTACACTGTTGGTGGGAATGCAAGTTGATGCAGCCGCTTTGGAAAACAGTGTGGAGATTCCTTAAAAAATTAAAAATAGAGGGGGCACCTGGGTGGCTCAGTTGGTTAAGCAACTGCCTTCGGCTCAGGTCATGATCCCGGAGACCCAGGATTGAGTCCCATGTCGGGCTCCCTGCTTGGCGGGAAGCCTACTTCTCCCTCTCTCACTCTCCTTGCTTGTGTTCTCTCTCTGGCTATGTTTCTCTCTGTCAAATAAATAAAAATCTTTTTTAAAAATTACAAATAGAGCTACCCTATGACCCTGCAATTGCACTACTGGGCATTTACCCCAAAGATACAGATGTAGTGAAAAGAAGGGCCATATGTACCCCAATGTTCATAGCAGCAATGGCCATAATCACCAAACTGTGGAAAGAGCCAAGGTGCCCTTCAACAGATGAATGGATAAAAAAGATGTGGTACATATGTACAATGGAATATTATGCCTCCACCAGAAAGGATAAATACCCAACTTTTCTGGCAACATGGACTGGATTGGAAGAGATTATGCTGAGTGAAATGAGCCAAGTAGAGAAAGTCAAGTATCACATGGTTTCACTTACTTGTGGTGCATAAAGGGTAATATAGAGGACAATAGGAGAAGGAAAGGAAATGGGAAGTAGGGTAATTTGGGGAGAGAAATGAAACATGAGAGACTTTGGACTCAGAAACAAACTGAGGGTCTTGGAGGGAAGGGGAGGGGGATGGGAGAGCCTGGTGGTGGGTACTGAGGACACATATTGCATGGAGCACTAGATATGGGGCATAAACAATGAATCTTAGAACACTGAAAAATTTTTAAAAATTTTAAAAAAAGACAAAGCAGACTATAGAATAAGTAATATACCACGGATGAAAAGATATTTCATATTGATGAAGGGGTCAATTCATCCAAAAGATATAATAGCACTAATCTGTATACACCTAGTAATAGAAATTCAAACTGCATGAAACAAAAATTGATAGACCTGAAAAGAGATAAATCCATACTTACAATTCAATATGTTAACACACTCCTTTCAGTAACAGAACAAGTATACAAAATCACTAATATTACAGACTTGGACCAAACATCAACCAATTTCACCTAATTAACATTTACAGTATACTCTACCCAATAATATCAGAAAGCACATTAAAGTGCACATGCAATATTCTCCAAGACAGACCACATGCTGAGCCATAAAAAAAAACTCTCAATAGAATTTGAGGGGGGGTGTTATGGGGGCTAGGGACAGAAAAAAATGAAACAAGATGGAACCAGGGTGGGAGACAAACCATAAGAGACTCAATCTCAGGAAACAAACTGAGGGTTCCTGGGGAGTGGGGAGGAGGAATGGGGGGCTGGGCCATGGAAAAAATTAATAATAAAAACAAAACAAACAACAAAAACAATTCTCAATAAAGTAAAGCAATTCCAAGTATACAGGTATGTTCTCTGACCACAATGACATAAAATTTTGATTCATCGAATAAAAATAGGACTGGAATGGGGGAGAGGGATGGGGTGGCTGGGTGATGGACACTGGGGAGGGTATATGCTATGGTGAGTGCTGTGAATTGTGTAAGACTGACAAATCACAGTCATGTACCCCTGAAACAAATAATACATTATATGCTAATAAAAAATAGAGCTTGTAAAAACTCAGATATTAAGAAAATTAAAATTTTGGAATAAATGGAATATTAATAAATGGAAAATTAAAAACATACTTCCAGCAATTCCAATTATATCCAACCAAATTATTTCGTGGATATTGACAAACTCATTCTAAGGTTTACATGGAGAAAAAAAGGAGCCAGAATAGCCAATAAATACTGAAGAATAAAGCTGAAGGACTGATAGTATCTGACTTTAAAGCTTACTATAAACTGAAACAATCAAGAAATATGGTATGAGCAAAAACAACAACAACAACAACAGACAATTAGATCAATGGAACAGAACAGAGAGCCCAGAAATTGACTCACATATAGTAAACTGATCTGTGAAAAAGGAGCAAGGCAATACAATGGAGCAAAGATAGTCTTTTCTACAAGTGGTGCTGGAACAAATGAACACCCACATGAAAAAAAAATTAGACACAGACCTTACACACTTCACAAAAATTAAAACAGATCACAAACCTAAATGTAAAATGCAAAACTGTAAAACTCCTACAATAACATAGGAGAAAATTTAGATGACCTTGATATGACAGTGACTTTTTTTTTTAGATTTTATTTAAGTATTTGACAGAGTGAGACACAACGAGAGAGGGAACACAAGCAGGGGGAGTGGGAGAGGGAGAAGCAGGCTTCCTGCTGAGCAGGGAGCCCATGCAGGACTCAATCCCAAAGGCAAATGCTTAACGACTGAGCCAGCCAGGCATCCCAACAGTGACTCTTTAGATACAAATCCAAAGGTACAATCCATCAAAAAAAATAACTGATAAGCTGACCTCATTAAAATTAAATACTTGTTCTGTGAAAAATTCTATCAAGAAAATAAGACAAGCCACAGAGAGAAAAAATTTGCAAAGATACATCTGCTAAAGAACTGTTATCCAAAATACATAAAGAACTCTCAAAGCTTAGCAATAAGAAAACAACCTGATTTTTTTAAAAAGATTTTATTTATTTATTTGACAGAGAGAAACACAGTGAGAGAGGGAACACAAGCAGAGGGAGTGAGAGAGGGAGAAGCAGAGCAGGGAGGCTGATGTGGGGCTCAATCCCGGGTCTCCGGGATCATGACCTGGGCTGAAGGCAGTCGCTTAACCAACTGAGCGACCCAGGCGCCCCAACAACCTGATTTAAAAATGGGTCAAAGAGGGTGCGTGGGTGGCTCAGTGGGTTAGAGCCTCTGCCTTTGGCTCAGGTTGTGATCTCAGGGTCCTGGGATCGAGGCCCGCATCAGGATCTCTGCTCAGTAGGGAGCCTGCTTCCTCCTCTCTCTGCCTGCCTCTCTGCCTACTTGTGATCTCTCTCTCTGTCAAGTAAATAAATAAAATCTTTTTAAAAATGGGTCAAAGGCCTTGATAGATACCTCACCAAATATATACAGATAGCAGTATGAAAAGATGCCCCGCCCCACACATCATATGTCATCAGGGAAACACAAACTCAAACTGAGATAGCACTACACTATTATTAGAATAACCAAATCCAGAGGACAAGTAACACCAAATGCCGTGAGGTTGTGGAGCAAAAGGAAATCTCATTTATTGCGGGTGGGAATGCAAAGTGGTACATCTACTTTGGAAGACAGTTTGGCAGTCTTACAAAAGTAAACATACTTTTACCATACAATCCATACCAAACTGTTCTCCTTGGTATCTAGCCTAGAGAATTATGTTCATAAGAAACCTGGCACATGAACATTTATAACAGCTTTCTTCATAACTGCCAAAACTTGGAGGAAACCAAGATATCTTTCAGAAGGCTGGATGAATAAACTGTGGTACATTCAGACAATGGAATATTATTCAGTATGAAAAAGAACTATCAAGCCATGAAAATACAAGGAAAAAAATTAAATCCGTATTGCTAAGGAAAAAAAGTTAATCTAAAAAGGCTACATACCGTATGATTCCAACTATATGACATTCTGGGAAAAGCAAAATTATGGAGACGGTAAAATGATAATTGGTTGCCAGGGGCTGGGAGAAGGGGAACAGGCAGGATACAGTTTTCAGGGCAGTAAAAGTACTCTGTATGATACTATAATTATGGACACATGACATTATACATTTGTTCAAACTCAGAATGTACAACACCAAAATGAACCCTAATGTAAACTATGGACTTTGGGTAATAATGATGTAACAATGTAGGTAATCAGTTTTAACAATGTACCACTCAGATGGGGGATGTTGGTAACAAACGAGGCTGTGCATGTATGGGGGCAAAGAATATATGGGAAATCTTTGTACCTTATGCTCAAATTTGTTGTGAATCTAAAACTGCTGTAAGAAATAGTCTATTAAAAAACATTTCTAAATAACCAAGGGTCAAAGAAGAAATCACAAAGAAAATTTCATATTTTGTAATTGAAAGTAAATGAAACAGTGTATCAAAATTTGTGGAATGTAGCTAAATTGATGTCTAGAGGGAAATGTAGAGCTTTAAAAACTTATATTAGAAAAAAAAGGCTCCAAGTCAATCTAAGCCTCTACTTAAAAAGCTGAAACAAGCAGAAAGAAATATTAAAGAGCAAAAGTCAATGACACAGAAAATTAATAAAGAATAGAGAAAATAACAAAACTAAAAGCTGAACTTTTAAAACTGATGCACCTCTAGCTAAATTTATTGAGGAAAAAGAGAAGATGGTAATCACCAACATCAGCAATGAAAGAGGAACATCACTACAAGTTCTTAAAAGGATAAAACAGAAGTATGATGAACATCATTCTGCCAACATACCTGACCAACTTGGATAAAATGAAAAGAGAAAAAATTTCCATGAAACACAGAAATTACCAAAACTAAGACATGGACCAGAAAAACAAGGGGCACCTGGGAGGCTCAGTCGATTAAGCCTCTGCCTTTGGCTCAAGTCATGATCCTAGGGTCCTGGGATGGAGCTGAGCATTCGGCTCCCTGCTCAGTGGGGAGTCTGATTCTCCCCCTCTCCCTGCTGCTCCCCCCTACCCATGCTCTCTCCCTCTCTCACTTTCTCTCAACTAAACAAAAATAATAAAGAAAAAAAATCAACATTCATTCATGTAAAAATGTGAAGAAAACTGGGAGTATAAGCAAATTTTCTTCACCTAATGAAAGACATTGTGGGATGGGAGAATCCTATAAACAACATCACACGTAATGGAATCACTGATCTCCTTTGAAAATGGCAAAATGCACAAATGTCCATTTTCACTCATTCCATTCAACATACTGGAGATTCTAATCAGTGCCATAAAGTAATTTTTAAAAGATAAGCAGGAAGAATAAAAGTCATCATTCAAACCTACATGATTGTATATGTAGAAAAACTTAAAAGCTACAAAAAGATGAGTTTATCATCTTACAAAATCAATATACCCAAATCAGTTGTACCTTAATATACTAAGTAATGAAGAATTTAAGTTTAAGGATATTATTTACAATAGACTATAAAACATGAAATCATTAGGGATAAACTTTACATATGTGCAAGACATTTTATACACCGAAACTTAAAAAGCACTGCTGTGAGAAATTAGGGAACATGCAAATAACACAGAAATATACTATGTTCCTGAATCAGAAGACAATGTATTGCTAATTGTTCATTCTTCTCAAAATGATCCATTGATCCAATCAATAATTCAATCCCAATTAACAACACAGTAGGATTTTATTTTTGTAAAAAAAAATGACAAGCTAATTCTAAAATTTACATGGAGAGCAAAGATACACAATAGCCAAAACAATTTTGGGAAATAATAACACAACTGAAGAATTTACATAACTTGATTTCAAGATTTACTATAATATACTAGTAATTATAATAGGATGGTATTGGCAAATTAACTGAAGAGGATAGTCTGGAAACAGACTTAAACATCTATGGTCAACTGACTTTCAACAAAGATAACAAGGCAATTTGATGAGGAAAAGATTGTCTTTTTCAACAAATGGTGCTAGAACAAATGGGTATCTAAGCGGGAAAAATAATTAACCCTGATTTTTACTCCACACCCTCCACAAAAATTTACCTGAAATAGGGGATATGTAAACAAAAAAGAAAAAGCTAAATCTGTAAAACTCCTAGAAGAACATGAAAAAAGACAATACCATGGGGCGCCTGGGTGGCTCAGTTGGTTAAGCGACTGCCTTCGGCTCAGGTCATGGTCCCGGAGACCCGGGATCGAGTCCCACATCGGGCTCCCTGCTCGGCAGGAAGCCTGCTTCTCCCTCTCTCACTCCCCCTGCTTGTGTTCCCTCTCTGACTGTGTTTCTCTCTGTCAAATAAATAAAATCTTTAAAAAAAAAAAAA
>PITA01032868.1:0-13426 GCA_004023965.1 Spilogale gracilis
CTTCTTCTTCTTCTTCTTCTTCTTCTTCTTCTTCTTCTTCTTCTTCTTCTTTTTCAAGATTTTATTTATTTGACAGGGAGAAACACAGCCAGAGAGGGAACACAAGCAGGGGGAGTGAGAGAGGGAGAAGCAGGCTTCCTGCTGAGCAGGGAGCCCCATGTGGGACTCGATCCCGGGTCTCTGGGATCATGACCTCAGCTGAAGACAGTCGCTTAACCAACTGAGCCACCCAGGTGCCCCTCAAGGGAGCTCTTCTTAACAGCAACATCTCTTTTATTATTTTATTTCAGCAGTGTTGCTTCTTTGGCCAATACCAGCTCCAGAAAGGCCAGTCAATATTTTCTGAAAAGATATCATTTTCTGACTTCCCTTGGTACTGACTCTTAGTTTTGTATCTCTGATCTGAATACCTTCCCTGAACTACAGATTTCATTTCCAATTGCTATTTCATGGCTGGATATTAGCCATTTCACACCTAGGTTGCTAAAGCCCTATTGATTGTTTCCCAATTTGTATCCCACGTACTCTGCACTTGCTTTCCGCTATAATTCAAATGAAATCTCAATTTCTAACATTGGCCTATAGGACCATGTTGGCTTCTTTGTCCCTTCCTCCTCCATCCATTCACCTTTGTCCTTAGACCTGGTCACACTGACTTTATTCCTGGTCCTTAGATACAGCTATTTCTCTCCAGCCTCTGGCTCTTGACACTTACTAGATCCTCTGCTTGTATTCTCTGCAGCAATCTTCTCATTCTGAGTTTCCTTTAGGTAGGTCTCCTTGACTGCCTCAACTAACACCCTTGTTGATACTAAGCTAGGAAATCATCTTACATATGTGATTGTTTACTCTCTGCCTCCCCATCCCCCCTTAAGGTATTACCTGAGTGAGGGCAAAGAATCTCTGTTGGTTTTACTCTGTAACCCCAAGGCCTATAATAGTGCTTTCACAGAACATAGAAAACACTAAGTAAATATTGATGAAGTAGGCTTGAGTAGGCATGGGAGTGGAACTATGCTGAAATTATGCATGTTTATGTCCCTTTCCCCTATGAGCTCTCGAAGACAAGAGCTATCCATCATCTGAAGTATAGTAAGAGTTCAGTGAATTTAATCAATGACCATTCAGTCAATTAAAGGAATTCCTATTAGTCACTGACCTATGGATTGGGCATGAAACAAATTTCATCTCTGCCTCCCCCCACCAGACTTTAAGGACCCAATCACAGTTTGTGGTGTGCCTTCTATGTGTCAGGCACTGTGAAAAGCACTTTCCCTCAGTTCATTCTCACACTCGCTCTGTGATACCCCATGGCATATTTCCCCAAATATTTCTTGCTCCTTCTCTTCTAAGAGCATGGTATCATTACTGATTGATGAGGCCCTGTGACTTAGTTTTGGCCAAAACCTTCAAGCAAGAGCAACATGTGCCACTTCTGGGATGGGGCACTTGATTGTCATTGAGAGGCCCTCTTGAGCTCATGTTCCCTGTGGCACAGGGAATATCTGAGGGGGAGGTTGCCCTGTCAGCCTGGGTTCCTCAATGATATGAAGAACAATGCTCCCTTGCTTACCCCTAATGGACATGTTATGTGATCAATAAATCCTTTTTCTTAGTTCAGGATGTGGAGAACTGAGGACTATTTGTAACTACAGCATAACCTAACATTCTGATTGAGAAATGAGGTACAGTGATCTCCTTTTTAAAATAAATCTATCTATTAATTAATTAATTAATTCCAATGATCTCATTTTATGAATGAGATACTTCATGGTCAGAGAGATGACTTGCTCAGAGTCATTCAGCTAGCAAGTGGGCACCCAGATAATTTAGGCAGTACAAACTTTACTATAGATTTTTCAAGATATATCATGTATCTTTAGTTTCTCTACATCAATCTGAATCTAACTCAAAGCCCCCATCTCACGTGCTAGTGGAAATATCAGTTTCACTGGTTGTTTTTCTGTCTCTGCTTTTTCTTCCTTGATTTTTTTTAAGATTTCATTTGTTTATTTGACAGAGAGAGAGATAGCAAAAGCAGGAACACAAGCAGGGAATGGGAGAGGGAGAAATAGGCTTCTCGCTGAGCAGAGGGACCAATGCAGGGCTCAATCCCAGGACTTTGGGATCATGACCTGAGCTGAAGGCAGATGCTTAACAACTAGGCTACCCAGGTTCCCCTTCTTCTCTAGACTTTTAAGAGTGCCCAGGTGTTATCCCTGGAACACACAGCTTTGGAAGATCTAGTTAACCTCATAGTTACCCCTAATGCATTGCATGGTCCCTACACACCTATTGATTCAGTGACATACTTAGATATAGGAATCAACTCAATCCTGGGTACACCTGTACCTAGAGATCTACATCCTTCAAAGGTCTTGCTATGTTTTCTAGGACTGGGAAGGAAGCTCTTTACATTCTCACTACCTTGGGCATCTCAGATCTCTGGGCTCCTCCTCCTTTTCTCCCTCTTTGACTCCCTTCCATTTTTTTTCCCTTCCCACCTTCTTTTTTTCTTTCCTTCCTTCCCCAATATTTGCTGAATGATTACTATAAACAGGCACTAGCCTTCTTGTTGGGAACAGAGAAGTGAAACAGACAGAAACTCCTATTCTAAGGATGCTCAATGCCAGAGAGTCATAGAGAGATAGACAATAAATAAAAGCAATGAGTTATACGGTAGCTTAGCAGACTCTGGAGCTACAGAAAGCAATAGGGAAGAAGGATGTGCGGTATTTTGAAGAGGTCAGGGTGAGCCTTCCATTTTGCTTGGAGGAACTACAAGTGATAAAACAAACTGATGGCTATCTGGAAACAGAGTGGACCTGCCACTGCCGAGTGTGAAACAGCCTGCCTGGTGTGTGCGAACAACAGGGGCCTAGAGTGGAGATGGGACAGATGGCATTGGGGCAGGTCAAGCCTCACCTTTTGTTTGGAGTTAGATAGAAGCCACATGAGATAAATCTGGCTGTTGAATAGTGTGATTTGATTTTCATTCTAAAAGGTGGGTGGGTGGATTATTTATTTATTTTTGGAGGTGTTGAGTTTGTGTTGGTGGGAATGCAAGCTGGTACAGCCACTTTGGAAAAAAGTATGGAGATTCCTCAAGATGTTAAAAATAGAGCTACCCTATGGCCCAGCAATTGCACTACTGAGTATTTACTCCAAAGATACAGACATAATGAAAAGAAGGGGCACCTGCACCTCAATGTTAATAGCAGTAATGTCCACGGTAGCCAAACTGTGGAAAAAGCCAAGATGTCCTTCAACAGATGAATGGATAAAGATGTGGTTAATATACACAATGGAATATTACTCAGCCATCAAAAAGGATGAATAGCTACCATTTGCATCAACATGGATGGGGCTGGAGGGGATTATGTTAAGTGTATTAAGTCAAGCAGAGAAAGACAATTATCATACGGTTTCCACTCTTATGTGGGACATAAGAAGTAACGCAGAGGACCACAGGGGAAGGGAGGGAAAACTGAAAGGGAAGAAATCAGAGAGAGAGAGAGACACAAACCATGAGAGACTCTGGACTCTGGGAAACAAATTGAGGGTTACAGAAAGGGAAGGGATGGGAGGATACGGTAACTGAGTGGTGCGTATTAAGGAGGGCATGTGTTGTGAGGAGCACTGGGTGTTGTACAGAACTAATGAATCATTGAACACTACACCAAAAACTAATGATATACTGTATGTCAGCTAATTGAATATAATAAAAAAAGTAAAAGTCAGGTGGGGAGTGCAAATGCAAGAGCTATAGCAGGAAGACCACTTACGCCACTATTTCAATAATAGTTTCTTTCCAGCATTGGGAAACCTCCCTTCCCTGTCCCTCATTTAAGGAGCACCCCACTCCTTAAAATGTGCTTCTGCCTCCCCTTCCTCACTCAGGGAAGGTGAGTTGCATTTATTTGGATGAAGACACTTCCCTGGAAGACAGGAGGACGTCAGCACCTGCAAGCACTTCTGAACTGGCCTGGCCCCTGAAATTAGAGGACACAGAGTCTCAGCTGATCTTGGAGGGGAGGGAAAAGTGCAAAGACCAAAACAGAAATAGTGCCATTCTTTTGGAATATTTCCCCGTGGAAGCAACAAAGCACTGTCATCTCAATAAATATCCTGCCCCGTAGGCCTTAAGTGTTAACAGGTGCTCAGAGTAGGTTAGGGTATCTGAGACAAAAGAAGGAGAGGTCAAGAAGAAAAATGCATGGAAGTGTGCATATGTGTATAGGTGGGAGGGGGAATCTTTTAGCAATTAAGATAGAATTTCTGGGGGTGGGCAGAGGTAAAGGTAAAGCCTTTCAGAGAGCATTGTCAGATAAAACACAGAACATCCAGTCAAAGTTTTAGATAAACAATGAATAGGGAGTGTGTCACAGATATTACATGGGGCATACTCATATATTAAAGATATTATTCATTGTTTTCTGAGATTCAAATTTAACTGGTGTGTTGCATTTGTATTTGCTAAATCTTGCAACTCTGATCTCAGATGATTTTTGGATGTAATGGTGGTTGAGAAATGTACCTCGATTCTCCAAAAGGGTGTGTCCTCTGGGCAAAGAAGTGGGAAAGGAGGAATGTGGTGTCCTTGGGGAAAGGGCACTATGTGAACAATGGCAGGGTTGGCAATAGCCTGCGTCAGTTTTGTGCTGAGAGAAGGAAAGAATTGCACTCCTTGCGTGAGCTCTCCTTGCCAAGTGCCTAGGGTATAAAATGTGAGTGAGAACCATTGCTTTACTTCTTTCTTACCTCAATGATCAGGGCTAACATCAATCATGGCATCATTTATTTGTCTTTACATTGTATTTTCAATTTAATTTGATAGTTGTGATGTAGTTATTTAATGAAAAAAAATCCTCCCACTTTTTCCCCCTGGGCCTTCTGATGGTGTATAATAAATTAAACATTTGCATAAGCCTTGTTGACACAAAAGGGAAGTTCTGGACTCAAAGGACCCCAAACTGAGAAAATGAGACTTAAGATGAATGGGGTGTCTCCCTCTCTGTTATCCCAGCCAGGGTCTCCCAGGGCTATTCATTGTGGAGGGGTGCAAACAGCCATAATGCAGCCTGGTCATAACTGTCCACCACCAGGGAGCCCATGCCTAACACACATGTTTCAGATGTTTCCTGTGCAGCTCTTTGTCATTTTAATACTTAACTTACACATGCATATATGTGCCTCAATGTGTTCCAACTTCATGGACTTTGCTCCAACAGAAACTATTTTAATGGACTTTTTTTTGACTCATGAAAATACTCAGAGTTTGAAGGAAAGTGCCTGAAGGGTCTGCCTCCTTAAATTTTTCATATTATCAGGAAACTGAGTTTTGTACATCTTCCACTTTGATCCGCTTTGTCTGGGTATATATTTTTTTGAAACTTTCCAGGTGTAAGGCCCTAGACTTGGGAGGCAGCAGGGGATAGTGGAAAGGAAGTGGCACTTATATTTCATAGATATGGATTAGAATTCAAGTTTCTAAGGCACTTCCCCGGACACTGCCTTGCTTCCAGTATCCATTGGGATGTCAGTCCTAATTCTAGTCCTAATAAGACTGATGTTAGTACCAGACCACTCCAAATGCGAGTACTTGTCCTAATACTGATGTCAGTTCCAGTAGTGACAGCAATTGCATTAGGGGTACCCATTCTAATATTGTGTATCACTTAGGGTTCTCCAGAAAAGTGGAACCAATAGGAATAGAATAGAATAATTTATTTTAAGTTATTGGCTCACGCAGTTATGGAGACTGGCCAATCCTGAATCTGTAGGGTGGGCCAGCAGGCTTGAGTCCCAAGAGGGGCTGATGCTGCAATTCAAGGTCAAAGGCCATCTGCTGGTGGAATTCCCTCTTGCTCAGGGGTAGGTCAGGCTTTGTTCTAGATTGGCTTCACCTGATTTGAAGGGACCCACAACATTATGAGGGGCATTCTTCATTATTCAAAGTTCATTGATACAAATGTTAATCTCATCCAAAACACCCTCACAAAAATATCCAGAATAACATTTGACCAAATACCTGGGTGCCATAACCCTGCCAGTTTGACACATAACATATTGTTACTGATACCAACCTTAAAATGTACTAATATTAAAATGCATCATATTGGTGGTGCCTGGATGGCTCAGTTGGTTAAATGATTGCCTTTGGCTCAGGTCATGATCCTGGTGACCTGGGATTGAGCCCCACATCGCGCTCCCTGCTTGGAGGGAAGCCTGCTTCTCCCTCTCTTACTCCCCCTGCTTGTGTTCCCTCTCTGGCTATGTTTCTCTCTGTCAAGTAAATAAAATCTTAAAAAAAAAAAGCATCATATCGGGTTTCCACCACAGAAACATAACCTGTAAGAAATGTCTGTTTATCTATTATCTATCTATCATCATCATCTATCTATTATCTATCTATCTATCTATCTATCCTCTATCTACCTATCCCTCTGTAAATAGATATATACATACATAGACAGAGAGATTTATTACAAAGAACTGGCTTACATCCTTGTGGAGGCTGGCCCACCAAGTCTGAAGTCCATATGCAGGCCATCATGAAGTAGGTCCTGGGGCAGCACTGATGCTGCAGTCTGCAGGCTGAATTTCTTCTTCTTCTGGAAGTCTCAGTTCTAGTCTTAAGACTTTTCAACTCGCTGACTCAGGCCCATCTGGATTATTAGGATAATCTTTATGTGAAGGCAATTGATTATGGATATTCATCACATCTACAAAACACCTTCAAGCAACATCTAGCTTAGTATTTGATTGACTGCATGGATACTGTAGCCTGGCCAAGTTGACACATAAAACTGACCATATGGGGCACCTGGGTGGCTCAGTGGGTTAAAGACTCTGCCTTCAGCTCAGGTGGTGATCTCGGTCCTGGGATCAAGGCCCGCATCTGGCTCTCTGCTCAGCAGGGAGCCTGCTTCCTCCTCTCTCTCTGCCTGCCTCTCTGCCTACTTGTGATTTCTCTGTCAAATAAATAAATAAAATCCTAAAAAAAAAAAAAAACAAAAAACCCCACCTGACCATATGAAGCATGAAGCACAGGACTTGGCACATAAATGTGTCTCATTGTCTCTAGCTAGGGTGCTGAGAAATTCAGTGTATTAATCCTTATATTAAGCAGCTTGTGATATAGTAGAAAAGGTATGACTGGGATGCCTGGGTGGCTCAGTTGGTTAAGCATCTGCCTTTGGCTCAGATCATGATCTCAGGGTCCTGGGATCAAACCCCGTGTCAGGCTCCCTGCTCAGTGGGAAGTCTGCTTCTCCTTCATCCTCTAACTCTCCCTGCACTCATTTTTTTTCTCGCTCTCTTTCTCTCTCACAAATAAATAAAATCTTTAAAAAAATGGTATGAATAGATTCAAGTATTTATACATGGTAATAAGCCAAAATTTTTAATTTAGTGAACCATTAGAAGTGTTCTAGCCACTGTATTAAGAGCTTTGCATAAGCTTTTTTGCATCGGTAGACACAGATGCTGCAGTCTGCAGATAAATATTATTATTTGTATTTTGCAGTAGAAGAAATGGACTCCCCGAAAGTTTAAGTTATTTGCTGAACATCACATAGCTAATAAGTCCCAGAGTTAGCATGGCCACCTGGGTTAAGCCAGTCGTCTCAACCAAGAAAGAAAGAAGCAAGTTTGGTGGGAAGGAAACAGAGCACATGGTGGGTGGTGGGGTTGGAGACTGAGAGAGTCATGGAGTTGAGTGGTGTCCAGCTAGGGCTGCTGGGTGGGGAGGATCGGGTGGGGAGACCTGACAGGGAAGGGCTGAGAGAGAGCAAGCAAGCAACAGGGAGGGAAAGACCTGGAGAGAGGACACAGATGTGGGGCCCTGGCGGTGCCCTCCATCGGTGGGGGATGAGAAAGAAGACAGATGCACAGACATGGCAAACCAGTGGAAGCCATCAAACTCAGACGTCTCCACTGTGAGCAGACTTCTCAGGATGCTGAGTTTGGTTTCAGGGTTAACAATATCCCTACAATCCCCGGCCCCTGAAGCATGAGTAGAACCAGGAGCCCAGGAGGCAGAGACCATTGGTGATATGGTCAATTAATGTTAATGGTAATGGTGAGAAGAGGAAGAAGAGGTGAGGGGAGAAGAAGGAAGGAGAGGTCTGAGGTCACTTTCTTCGCAGAGCCTCTAATTTCTGTGGCTCATGTGTAGGAAACTGAGCTTGCATGCTGTGCTCCTGCAACTTTTTGGGACACGTTCTCCTTGTTTTCTTAAGTCCCTAAGGCATAAGAAAAATCATGGGAAAAATGGAGGATTTGAATATCTGAAAGCAGCTAGCCCAACTTAGCTGGGGCATTTTTTTGGGTGCAAACTTTATAAAAAGCCTTGAAAGTATTTTCCACAGCACATTCAGTGACTTCACTCAGCCTCGCTTGGACGGTCTATTTTGGTTTTGAGCTCATAAAGCCCCTCTCCCCCTCCTCTCCCTGCTCAGGTTCACGTCCAGATAAAACAGCTAAGTCAAATATGGTGTAAAAATACAAGCCCCTTTTAGCCTGCCTTTTCATGCTGCGCCCCAAAGTGTGCCTGGGCGGCGAAAGTGAGAAGGGGCGGGGCCAGGGAGGGTGTTTTTCCAGCACGAGTCCGGAGGGCGGGCACCTTCCGGAGCTGGGAGGAGAGCCACTGCGTCCTCGCTGCAGTGAAACTCGGTCGGGATGATGCCCTCATGCAGCGGTTGGTGGAGAGCTGGAAAAGCTGCCAAAGTCAGCAGCTGGAGTAAGTTGAGTAAATCAAGTTAAGAGGGAACGGGACAAGATTTTGGAAAAGGAGAGAATACATGGGTCAAACCATTAACCAGACCTGCAGGGTTAAGATGATGAGATATAAATTGACTGGTATTTCCTGGGTTTAGGAAAGGAAGTCTGGATGGGATTTATATCTGGTCCTCTGGCTCTACCACTCCCTGGGGCCCCCCTGCCCTGCTGCCTGCCTGCCCAGTGGGCCTCGGGTGTGGGGCATTTAGTGCAGGATGGGGAACAGGCCAGAGAGCTCTGGGTTTTGCAGCTATAAATACATTTATCCAGCCCGTCATCCTCAATTAGTGCTGGAGTGCTCACAATACAGCGCTCTTCCCACTGACTGTATGGAAGACCACACAGGCCTCCCAAACCTCTCTTTTCTGGCTTTTTAAAAGCTTTTCTCGTCACATCCTGACAGATACCTGTGGGACATAGCCCTGCCTCATTTGGAACCATGACACTCAGGAATAATGACCCCTTGGGACTCAGTGAAGAGGGAGTTGTGCCTCCAGGCAAGTCTGGAGGTTGATTTGGTCTCTGGGCATCCTCTCTCACCCCGCTCTGCTGGCTCCGACATTGGTGGAGAGCTGTGCCCTGCTCTGTGACTTCTGGAAGGGTGACCTGGACAGTACTCCTAGACCAACCTGTTGTTGTTTTACTGACCATTTCAAACATCTTGTGAGGGAGGTAGTGGTGGTTATTTGTTCCATCTGACAGATAAGAAAAATGAGACTGGGAGTGCTCTGGTGGCTCACCCATGACCACACAAGCCACGTGTGGCAGATGCAAGACTGTGAAGTTGATGCAATGATCCCCATTTTACAGATGAAGAAACTGAGGCTTAGAGAGACTAGCAAAGTCATACAAGGACACGTAGTAAGTGGTGGAGCTAAGTCTTAAATACAAGTCTGTTTCACTTTGTGGCATCTATGATCTCCACCTGCTCCGAAGTCATGTCCTCCCCACTGCTATCCCTATAAAGCCCCCCAGAAATGCCTGGTGGCTCAGTTGGTTAAGTGACTGACTCTTCATTTTGTTCAGGTCATGATCTCAGGGTTGTGAGATTGAGACCCACGTTGGGCTCCATGCAGACTGTGGAGACTGTTTAGGATTCTCTCCCTGCCCCTTCCTCTGTCCCTCCCTACACAGCATGTACACGCTCTCTCTTAAAAAAAAAATGCCTGGTGGCACCTTGGGAATTGGGGAAGACGGATGCTGCCTTCCCACTCCACACCCTACACATAGATTTGCTCTAAGATCTACTTCTTACCATCGTTCTGTCCATGTATTCATCCATCCATCCTTCCATCCATCCATCCACGCAAATAATTGTCCAGTGCTCCTTGTGTCAGGACCTGAGTGGAGTGCTGGGGACATACCCGTGAATAAGCTCCAAACGTGGGACTCATCCTCTATCCCCATTTTTCCTTATTCTCAGGATCTCCACGCCTTATTCTTTGGTGATGCAGTCAGCTTCACTTCCAGCCTGGAAGCTATTCCTTCTCTTCTTTCCATGACACCATCCTATCCTAAGACACCCTCTTCTCAGAGATTGCCTCTTATTTGTTTCCTGTGTCCACTAGTCCATTCCACACACAACAGCCAGAGTGGATTTTTAGAAAGCTAGATCAGATGACTTCACTCCCCTGCTTCAGATCTCCCAGTGACTTTTGATGGCACCTAGAAAAAAGACAAACTCCTTGTCACATTAGGTAAGACCTTTCATATTATGGCCCCTATCAATCTCTGACCTTATCTCCTACCATTGCTTCTCATTCTTTCCCTCCTCCAGCTCCAACCACACTAGCTTTACTTCTGTTCTTCCCACACTCCAAGGTCACCTCTGCTTCAGAGCTTTGACCCACTATTTCCCTGCCTGGAAGGCAAGGTCCTGGGGCTGGCTCCTTCCCATCAGTCCTGTATCAGCAGTGTTGACTCCTTCTCAAAGTGTTTCTTGGCACCCCACCTAAAGAAACCACCTTATCTTTCTCTGATATCACTTATCATTTGATAGTAATATTTGTAAATTGCTTATTTTCTTTCTCCACCATTAGCATGTAATCCTGCAGGTTTCTCTTCTCCACTCTTGTATTCTCAACACTTAAAACAGTGCTTGCATGAGGTAGGCACTCAGCAAACGTTTGTTGAACAAATGATACAGACAGATAAGATCCCTGCCTTTATGGAGCTTACAATCTGATGGGGGGAGATGAAAACATTTAAGTGTATATTACTATTTCCAGATGCCTGATGTGTCCCATGAATCCCTCTCCCTAATTCTGACCGCTGTGCTTGGCAGCTGAACTTTATTTCCATGGTCCATGCTGGCTCCACATACCCTTTGCCCACACTCCACGGGAGAGAGGGAACAAATGTGTCGACTGGTCCATTATTGGAAGAGATTTATGGGGATGATAAAATTGTAGAATGAAGACTTCTGTTATCTCTGTTCTGTAGCACATTGAAGATATGAACCTTGTGTCTTTGTGAGTTTGCACCTCAGAGCTCCAGTTCTGCCCTCTGTAGTCTAACAGGCTGTGTTTTGTGTCTTTTCCCATTTTGAACTAAGATTTTGAGATATCCAGTCAAGTGTAGAGAAGAATATAAAATTGCCTGTAATCCCAAACAATAGATATAAAAGTTATTAAGACTTTGTGTTTTCCCTTCCCATATTTTGGGTACATAATATATAAATCCTTCCACCTTCATCTGTTCATCTAGAACTTTTCACAAATTTGAGACCATGGATTAAGCCTCAGGTGGCATGTCTGCAGAATAGGAAGAATCTATGAAGAGAGACAGACAAGCACTATGGGTTTACAGGCTCCTGTGGGACCTGTAAGGTGCCAGGAGAAGAGGGCTATTATGCTGATGGTAATGAGAAGGCACTGGAGAATTCTTTTTCAAAGAGTTATTTATTTATTTTAGAGAGAGAGAGAGAGAGAGAGAGTAGCATGAGCAGGGGGGGCAGAGGGAGAGGGAGAGAGAATCCCAAGCAGATTCCATGCTGAGTGTAAAGCTCAACATGGGGCTTGATCCCATGACCCTGAGATCACCACTTGACCCCAAACCAAGAGTCAGACATTTAGCTGACTGAGATATCTAGGTGGCCGCCAGCACAGGAGAATTTTGAGGAAGGGAGTTCCATGATGTGGCTCATGCTTTGTACAGCCAACTGCTATGTGCTCCCCCCACAGAGGTAGGCAAGAAATTGGGGGGCTGTGTTAGTGAACCAGGTATGAGATAGGGGGTGCAGAATAGGAGTACATATAGGAGTGGCAGACTGTTGAGGATTTGCCAGCGTCTTGGATATTGGGATGTGGAAGGAAGGGAGGGATTCTTGTATGGTGAGGCTTTCAGATACTATTGCTCTCATTACCTAACTACTTTAAGAATGACATCTGATTACACATTCAAAGGCATTATAAAGAGTTTGTAAACCTAAGGGGGAAGGCTAGAAACTGGGCTGCAATGGCATGATATATTGCCATGATTAATTGCTTTCATAAGAAAAGATGATGACTGCTTGATCACTTCCTCTCAAGGAAGGGGAGGTGCCCAGGTGTCAGTGAGTTTCCTTCTGCCCAAACAAGAATGATTAACTTCAATTATGGCTGCCTTTGGAGAACTGTGCAGGTCTTTTAGTGCATTTTAAAGTATTTCATTTAGACATTTTGGAAAAACATACATCTCTATTCATAGCAATGGTTACTACTCTGATTTATAAGTTCTGCTCCACTGTAAATCATTCAAAACTCAAAAATTAAATTTTATGGCATAACACTTTGATGGCTCTATGCCTGAGCAAAGGGCAGGAGGAATGCAGTTTTTCTTAGTACCAATTACGATTGGACCTCTTTTTGTTATGTCATTTTTTTTAATAGAGCAGATGGTTCAAGTCCCATATATAGAGAGAGCAGTACACTAATGCTCTGTTAAGAAAAACATTCAAAATTTGACTTTAAAAAATGGTATGCTTTTTATCATTAGTTAAATCTTATTTGGTTTTAGAATTATGTATCTGAAGCATGCTAAAAATTTAATATAAATTCCTGTGTCTAAAGCATAGATGGATGTCTGTGGGCCTTGGGCATTTAATTGCCTTAGGTGCAAACATGAATTATTCAGCTATACATCCATGAGCAGGAAGGACTCTGCATAACCATATGCTTGCTCTTTCTGACGTTGCTCAACTCCATTTCATATATTTTCCCCCATATCCTAGGAGGGTGGGATTAGTTTGTTTCTTCAATTGGAGGATGGAAGGAAGTCACGTCTATTGAGTGACCACTATGTTCCAGGGCCTGGGGATTCTAATGTGCTTTCTTGAAGCTTCCCTACAATCCTTCATACTCCTAGTTTCACAGATGATAAAACACAAAGAGGATCAGAGACAAAGAATCACACAAATCCAAAATTTATGGAGTTAGGATCTGAACTCAGAGCCCTTTGGGGCCACCTTGTACTATTTACTCTTCACTACGGGGAAAAGGGAAATGGGTCCTTGTAGCTTGTGTTCTCCAGCTAAAGACAACAAATGTCCCTGCTTATTGACCTGACACATAATATGTGATGATGCCTCCCTTTGAAGAGTTTTAGTTTTATTTATTAAACAAATAGTTATAAGAAAGAAAAGGAAAACTGGAAAAACAAAATGATT
>PITA01032869.1:0-13437 GCA_004023965.1 Spilogale gracilis
GGTATTTGTTTTCAATGGTTCAGCTCTGCGGGCTTCCTCCCCCACTCCCCTGTCTCTGGGGGCAAGCCTCCAGACCCTCCAATTTGTTTCTACCTTTTTGCCGATGTTCTTTGTCTCTCGTGGCAGTCCAGAAGTGGGAAATATCACAGTTCAGGCTGGTTTCATGGGTGTTCACGGTGGTCTTGTAGTGGTTTTTTTGCTGGAATTCAGCTCTCTTCAGGGAACTCCCCGAAATGTGGTCACCTGGCCTTCCGCCATCTTCGAATCCCCAACCTAGTTTTATGGTTAGGGCCTATGTGCCTGAGAGGCCTGATCTCTCGGCGCTGAGCTGAGCTTCCTAGTGGGCTGATTTGAGTGTGTGGGTTACTCTGAGTGCCAGACTCCGTGTTGGTATCATGGGTTCTGTTGAAATTTGGGGTGTTCCCACAGTGGGCATGCACATTTCTGCTGTTCTGAGCGATTTGCAGCTCCCCATGGCACAGTTTCTTGCTGACTGGCAGGTTGAGTCCACTGATATGTCACATGTATACCTCATCTGTGCCTCTTAGTGGCCATTCATCTGGGAACATAGGGTTTAAAATCCAACCTAGGTTTAGGTTTAGTAACTAGTGGCCCTGCAGACCCCAACCTGGATTGCTAGGCCAGCTGCATTGTTCATTCACCAAGACCCCTCCTTGGGCATGTTAGCGCTGTGTTCAGCGACGGCAGACGTTCCTGGAGACCCTTCCCACCTTCCCCGTGTCAGGCAGCGCAGCACCAAGCACTGGGGCGTGAGAATTTTCCAGGCCTCAGGATGTTGGGACTGAGAACTCTGGCGCATTGGAGGACGTTCTCCTCTTCCAAGTTTCATAATACTTTATGGGCAATTTGTGCCCAGATTCCCAGTCTTCTGGCCAAGTTCTCCTGGGGTTTGAACTGACAGAGCTTCCTCTAGTGATGTGTTGAGAACGAACACCGTCCCACCACCAGGAGTCTCTACCTGCAGTTCTCCAGGGCGTCCCATGTCAGGGGGATGACTTGAAGCCTGGTCCAGCATTCCGCCCTGGAATTCAGAGTGGCCACCCATGCGGGACAGCTGAAGTGACCAATCGCCAGAACCCCTCAAGGTGCAGCCCAGCTTTTTGTCCAGCCTGGTGCCCATTTCCCACCACATTTGGAGCTCTGCAATACCTCCAGAGCAGGAGATAACTGCATGCCTACCAGGAGACACCCACACATTCAGCACCTTCTGGACACTAACCTGGAATCGGGCACTCAGACAGATGCATGTCCTCAATTCAGACCCCAGGGAACTCGCCTGAGCATGAGGCAATGGGGCCTCTAGGGCCCCTACGCCTTAACCCTAACCCAGGATTGCATTTTCAGACATCTTTCCCCAGAAGCCTGGCCCCGAAGCCATAGAGATTGTAGACACGAGTCATATCAGAGGACTCCGCCTACCGACACAAGGCAACTGTGACATTTGGAACTCCACAAACCCCTCAGAGCAGGAGATATCTGCATGCCGAGCAGGGAACAAGATCCTATTCAGCAGGCCTCTGGACACTCACCTGGAGTCTGGCACTGAAACTGCCCAATGGCCTCAATTCAGCCTCCCAGGCAGCTCGCCTCACTGCTCCAAGTTCAACTCCACTGAGTTGGGACCCTAGGTCCTAATCCCAACCCTAGGATGGATTTTCAACCCCATGTTCCCATAGACCTGGCCCCCAAGCTGCATAGATGAGGTACACATGGGACATATCAGTCAACTCACCCTGCCAGTCAGCAGGAAACCGTGCCATTTGGAGTTTCGAAAACTGTCGGAGAAGCAGAAACCTGCATGCCCACCGTGGGGCCACCCCAAATTTCAATGGATCCATGACACCAACCTGGAGTCTGGAAGTCAGTGTGACCTACGCCCTCTAGTCAGCCTCCAAAGAGTCACAAGTCAGCCACAAAAGATCAGGCCAGCTGGGCCCCTACATCCTAACACTAACCTTAAGTTTTATATTCAGATATCTGTCCCCAGGGGCCTGGCTCCCAAGACATAAGGATGGGGGAGACCTGGGCTGTATCAGAGGAAGCCGACATGCAGCAAGAAGGACACTACGGCATTGGAGCACCACACAACCTTCAGAGCCAGAGAAATCTGCATCGCTGCCAGGGGACATGCCTACATTCAGCAGCCCACTCTAACCTGCCGTCGGGCACTCACACAGATGCACGTCCTCAACTCAGCCATCCAGGGAGCTGAAATCACTCCAGGATGATCGGGCCTGCCGAGCCCCGAGGACCTAACCCTAACCCTAGGTTGCAATGTCAGGCGTCTGTTCCCAAAGGCCTTTCGGTCAAGCCACACAGACTGAGAACACTACCCATTACAGAGGATGGTGCCGTCTACTCAGAAGGATACCACCACTTTTGGAGCTCCACAAAACCCTCAGACCAGGAGATAATTGCATGGCTACCAGAAGACACATTTATCAGCCCCCTGGACAATAACCTGGAATCGGGCACGCATACAGATGCACGCCCTCAACTCAGCCCCCAAGGGAGCTCGTCTCAGCGTCAGGAGATTGGGCCTGTTGGGCCCGTAGGGCCTATCCCTAAGCCTAGAGTGCATTTTCAGACATCTTTCCCCACAGGCCCGGCCACCCAGCCTTAGAGATGTGGACGCATGATTCATATCGGAGTACTCCACCTACCAGCCAGAAGGAAACCTTGACATTTGGAACTGCACAAAACCCTCAGAGTAGGAGAAATCTGCATGCCTAAAAGGGAACAAGATCGTATTCAGCAGGCCCCTGGAAACTCACCCAGAGTCTGGCACTGAAACTGACCAACAGCCTCAATTCAGCCTCTCACAAAGCTCGCCTCACCACTCCAAGTTCAGGTCTTCTGGGATACTAGGCGATAAACCTAACCCTTGGCTGGATTTTCAACCCTATGCTCCCAGAGAACCGGCCCCCAAGCTGTACAGATGAGGTACACATGGGACATATGCGTGGTCTCATCCTCACAGTCAGTAGGAAATTGTGTCATGTGGAGCCCTGCAAAACCCTCAGAGCAGCAGAAATGTGCATGACCAGCTTGGGGCCACCCCAAAATTAAACGGACCCCATGAAGCAACCTGGAGTATGGCACTCAGACTGGCCCACACCCTCAATTCAAACTCTGAGGAAGCTGAATTCAGGGTCAAGAAATCGGGCCTCCTGGGCCCCTAGGCACTAACTCTAACCCTAGGTTGCAATGTCAGGCCTCTGTGCCCGGAGGCCTGGCCGCCAAGCCGCACGGACTGAGGATACCATACCCATACCAGAGGACTCTCTCTTCTACCAGAAGACTTCCACCAGATTCGGAGCTCCACAAAACACTCAGGGCAGGAGATAACTGCATACCTACCAGGAGACACCCACACATTCATCACCCTCCTGGATACTAACCTGGAATTAGGCACTCAGATGGTTGCATGCCCTCAACTCAGTCCCCTAGGGAGCTCGTCTGAGCGTCGGTAGGTCGGGTCTATTTGACCTTTGGGCCCTATCCCTAACCCTAGATTGCATTTTCAGACATCTTTCCCCAGAGGGAGTGCGGCATAACCGACACTAGACACGAGTCTACCTTTCATGAGAAATCCTTTCAAGACTGGCCAGAACTCAGGGAAACCAGGGGACCTCTGGACAGGTATTATGCGAGCTCATCCCGGACTTGGTAAATACTCTCAAGGGCAAGTGCTAAGGACCACGACCAGAAGCACTGTGGAACTGCTGTGGCAGACCCCACAGGGAGCGGCCATGCAGTCTCTGCCACCCGAGGCCAAGGACGGTGGCTCTCGGAGACACCTCATGGAGGGGCAGTGGAGTGGCCCATCAATGAAGGCAGGGGTCAGTTGCGGCCGGAGGCATGCAGGAAGGCATTGCTGGGCTGCTGACAGCCACAGGGGGGCAGTGTTTCTACATGGGCCAGAAGAGGAGGCATGGCTTGGTTCATGATGTCCCTGGGGGCCGTGCCTGCTGTCCTGCCAAGCAGGAGGCAAGAAACGGATAGTGGGCATATCTGCCACGGCTGGATGCAGTGCTGAGCTGCCCAGGGAGGGGTGCTGCAGACAGGACGCTACAGCTCAAGTACAAATTTTTGAGGCCTCTAGGGAGCTAGGTCCCCATCTCTGGGACATCAGTTGAAGCCTCGCGACATGGCCTTTCAAGACTGGCAAAAACCCAGGAAAACCACAGGACCTCTGGCTGGGTCCCATGGGAGCAAGGCAGAGACCCAGTGAGCACCCTCAAGGGCCAGTGCCGAGAACCAAGGTCCTGCTGTGGAAGAGGCCGTGGGGAGCAAGGCTTGGCTGCCTGTTGCCCCCAGGGGCAGTGCCGAGCTGCCTCTCACACAGGCGGTGGGAAAGGGCACTGGGCATGCCTGTCACGGGTGGACTCAGCGCTCAGCAGGGAGGGATGTTGGAGATGGGAAACTGCAGCTTAGGGCCACAGGAGGCAGTGCTGAGCTCAAGGGCCAGACGTCAGAGGAGGCTGCAAGTCACCGTCCCTCCAAGGGCCGCACAGGGCAGCTGCACTAGAGATGCTGGATGCTAGGGCAGTGTCAGTCCCCAACACGGCACCGGCGCAGCCTACCTCCATCCAAACTGCGGGAGCACTCCGGCAGCTGACCGGGAACCTGGGCAGAAATTGCGCGTAACGCGATCTGAGCCTCGGAAATGGAAAACGTAGTCCCAGCTGGCCAGAGGTCTCAGTACAAAGCTCCTGAGGCCTGGGGAAATTCTCACGAGTTTTCTACCCAAATCCTTCTGAAGGTAGAAAACTCATGAGAATGCGTTTCAGGACGCAGGCAAAGGCAAGTGGACACACACGCAATCCTGACTGTGGGGGTGTACGGCGGAAGGGCACCACAACATGCACCAGCGGAAGTTCTCCAGGCCTCTGGGGAGCTAGGTCCCCATCTCCAGAGACCTCAGTCCAAGCCTCGTGAGATCGCATATCCAGACTTGCAAGAACCCAGGGAAACCACAGGACGTCTGGCCCGGTAACATGAGAGCTCAGCCTTGACTTGGGAAGCGCCCTCAAGGGCGAGCTCTGAGGACAGAGACCAGACATACGGGCGAGCAGCTGTGGAAGATGCTGAGGGGAGCACTTATGCAGTCTTCTGCCACCGGATGGTGTGGGCAGCAACAACGGAAGATGCTGCGAGGAGGGGAAGTGCAGTGCCGCATACTGGAGACAGAGGTCAGCCGCAGGGGAGGCACGACGGAAGGCGTTGCCATGCAGCTGTCAGCCAAGGTGGGTAGTTTGGAGACGCAGGGAAGAACTGGGAGGAGGACGTGGTTTGGCTGCCTGTCGCCCCTGGGTGCGGTGCCGACTTGCCTGCCTGCAGAAGGCGGGAAGGCGCACCGGGCACGTCTGCCTCGGCTGGATGCAGCCCAGGGAGGGGTGCTGGAGACGGGGCAGTGCCGCTTGCTGCCACGGGAGGCGGCGCAGAGCTACTAGGCGAGTCGTTGGAAGAGGCTGTAAGTTACCCCCTGACAGGCGCCGTACAGCACAGCTGCACGGAGAGATGCTGGGCGGTGCAGGAGAGTTGGTCTTCAACATGGCACGGTTGGAAGCTATCTCAGACCAAATCCCATGGAAAACTAGGGTACCTTCCAGGGAATCTGGGCACAAATTGACTGAGAACACGGCCCAATTGTCGGGAGAGGATGATGCCCTCCAATCCCCAGAGGTTGCAGTCCTAACATCCTGGGGGCTCCATAAATTCTCAGGAGATTTGTACCCCAATCCCTGGATTTAGGATACACGAATCACTTCAGAGGACTTCAACTTCCAGCCAGAAAGAAACCATGACATTTGAAGCTTGACAAAACCTTCAGAGCAGGAGAAATCTGGATGCCTACCAGGGGACTCCTGCGCATTCAGCAACTCCCTGTACAAGGACCTGGAGGAGTGCACGCAGTGGATCCACGCCCTCTCCTCAGCCCTCAAGGGAGCTCTGCTGAGCGTGATAAGATTGGGCTTACTGTTCCTGTGGGCCTGGACCGTAACCCTAAGTTGAAATTTCAGACTTCTGTACCCAGATTCCTGGTCCCAAGCCCCACAGATTGAGGACACCAGACCCACACCTAAGAACTCCATATGTCATACAAAAGGAAGCCATAACATTTGGAGCTCCACAAAACCCTCAGAAGGGTCAAAATCAGCATGCTTACCAGAGGTCATCCTGGCACCGACAGCACACTGGACACTATCCTGGATTCGGGCACTCAAGACTAAACGCACGCCCTCAACTCAGCCCCCTAGGGAGCTCAACTCAGGGCTCAAAATTGGGCCTGCCAAACCCTTAGGAGCTAACCCTGACCTTCATTTGGAAGTTCAAGATTCTGTACCCAGACTCCCAGGCCCCAAGGCCCACAGATGGAGGACACCAGACCCATACCAGAGAACTTCACCTGCCAGCCAAATGTGAACCATGACAACTGGAGCCATGGAAAGCCCTCAGAGCTGGAGAAATCAGCATGCATCCCACAAAACAGTATCATATTCAGCAGCCCCCTAGACACTAAACCGGAGTTTGGCACCGAAGCTGACCCAAGCCCTAAACTCAGTCACCCAGGGAGCTCGCTGAAGCCCTGCAAGGTTGGGATTGCAGGGCCACTACGTCCTAAGCCTAACCCTAGGTTGGATTTTCAAGCTTCTCTACCCAGAGGCCTGGCCCCCAAGCCATAGAGATTAGGTGCACATGAGGCATATCAGTGGGCTCAGAAAGCCAGCCAGCAGGAAACTGTGCCATTTGGTACTCTGCCAAACATTGAGCAGCTGAAATCTGCATAACCACTGGAGGCCAGCACACCATTTGACGGCCCCCATGACACCAACTTGGAGTCTCACACTTAGGCTGACCCACGCCCTCAGCTCAGTGCGGAGAGATAGGGCCTAGGGGCTGGGCACGCCCTAACTCTAACCCTAGGTTGGATTGTTGGGCTTCTGTCCCCAGAGGCCTGGGACCCACGTCCTAGAGATTGGGGACACATGATTCATATCAGAGAACTCCAACTTCCAGCCAGAAGGAAATCATGACATTGGGAGCTCCTACACAACCCTCATGCCTACCCGGGGAGAGCCCGACATTCAGCTGCCCCCTGGAATCTAACCTGGTGGCATGCAGTCAGACACACCCAAGCCCTCAACTCAGCCCCCAAGGGAGCTTGACTGCATGCTGGAGGATTGGGCCAAGTGGGCCCCGAGGCCTGAAATATAATCCTAAGTGGAAAGTTCAGACTTCTTCTGGATCCACTGTCCTGGGCCCCAAGCCTCACAGGTTGAGGACGCGACCCACACCACACAACTCTGCAGGCCAACCAAGAGGAAACCATGTCTTTGGAGTTCCACAACAACCTCAGAGTGAGAAAAATCTGCATGCCTACCAGGGCACATCCCAACATCCAGCAGCCCCCTGGACAATAACCTGGAGTTGGGCACTCAGACAAATGCAGGCCTTCAACTCAACCCCAGTGAGGTCGACTCAGCGCTGGAATTTCAGGCCTGCTGAACACCTAGGAACTAACCCTATCCTTCATTGAGAATTTCAGGCTTCTCTACACAGAAGCCCGGGCCCCAAAGCCACAGATTGAGGACTCCAGATCCATACCAGAGAACTCTGCCTGCCAGCTGAAAGATAACCATGACACTTGGAACCCTCTAGCAGGAGAAATCAGATTGCCTCTAGAATGTCACATTCAGCAACCCCATGGATACTCAACTGGAGACTGGGACTGAAAATGACCAAAGCCCTAAACAGAGCCACACAGGGAGTTCCCCTGAGCGCTGCAGTTTGGGCTCGCAGGGCCCCTGGGTCTAACCCTAACCGTAGTTTCAATTTTCAGGCTTCTATAATCAGAGGCCTGTCCCCAAAGCCATAGAGATTAGGCACACATGAGCAATACCAGTGGACTCACCTGTCAGCCAGCAGGAAACTGCCATTGGGGCTCCAGGAAACAGAGCAGCAGAAATTTGCATGAACACCCAGGGCCACCACAAACTTCAAACTCTTGTATTTGCGGCTAAATCTCATAAGAACATGTTTCAAGAAGCCTACGAAGACAAGGAGAGGCAGGGGCTCAATCCCAAGCTTTGGAGGTTTCCGCCTAAATCCTGTGGGAAATTATTCCAGGTCTCAGGGGAGCTGCATCCCCATCACCTAGGACTTCAGGCCAAAGCTCATGACAACTTCTTTCAAGATGGGCAAGAACTCAGGAAAATCACGGGAACTCTGCCCAGGTCTCATGAGAGCTCAGGCCAGACTCAGAGAGCACCCTCAAGGGACAGCTCCAAGGACTGAGACTGGAGGCCCTGGGGAGCTGATGTGGAAGATGCCACGAGGAGTGGACAGGCAGACTCTTGCCACCGGAGGCCCTGGGCGGCAGCAGTGGAAGACGCTGAGAGGAGGGGCAGTGTAGCAGCCCATCACTGGAGGCAGGGGGTCAGCTGCAGCGGGAGGCGTGCCGGGAGATGTTGCAGTGCTGCTGATGGTGGGGGGTGGCAGTGGGGAGTCCCAGGGCAGAACAGTGAGGAAGGCGTGGCTCGGCTGCCTGTTTTCCCCAGGGGCGGTGCCGAGCTGCTTGCCATGCAGAAGGCGGGAAGGGGCATCCCGCACGTCTGCCAGGGCTGGAAGCAGCAGTGAGCCGCCCTGTGAGTGGTGCTGTAGAGTGGACACTGCAGCTCACTGGTATGGGAGATTGTGCTCAGCTCCAGGTCAAGATGCTGCAAGAACCTCCAGGTCATTCCCTTGCCACGGGCCACACCAGACAGCTGCAGTTAGAGACGATGGGTGGTTGGGCAATGATGGTTCAAGACAAGGCAGGAGCTGAACTATCTCGGTCCAAACCCCAGAGGAACTCAGGCAGTTAGCCGGGAATCTGGGCACAAATTGCCCAAAACACGTCCCGAGCCTTGGGAGATTAAAAAGTCCTCCAACTCGCCAGAGGCCACAGTCCCAAACTCCAGAGGACTGGGGAAATTCACATGAGATTTCTACCCAAATTCCTGGATTTAGAATACATGAGTCATATCAGAGGACTCCACCTTCTGGCCAGAAGGAAACCATGACATTTGAAGATCGACAGAGCCCTCAGACCAGGAGAAATCTGGATGCCTACCAGGGGACTCCACCACATTCGGCAAAGCCTTTACACAAACTCCCAGGCGTGCACGCAGTGGACCCACACCTTCAACTCAGCCCCCAAGGGAGCTCGACTCAGCACTGTAAGATTTGGCTTACTCTTCACCTTGGCCTGACCCTAACCTTATGTGGAAAATTCTGACCTCTGTACCCAGATTCGTGATCCCAAGCCCCACAGATTGAGGACACAAGACCCACACCCTAGAACTCCACATGGCATACAAAAGGAAACCATAACATTTGGAGTTCCTCAAAGGCCTCAGAGGAATCACAATCAGCATGCTCACCAGGGAACATCATGATATTCAGCAGCACGCTGGGCAGTATCCTGCATTTGGGCACTCAGACAAACGCACGCCTTCAACTTAACCCCAGGGAGTTAGACTAAGTGTTGGATTTTCGGGCCTGCTAAACCTCCAGGAACTATCTCTATCCCTGCTTTAGAGTTTCAGGCTTTTCTACCCAGAAGCCTGGGCACCAAAGCCACAGACTGAGAACTCCATCCATACCAGAGCACTCTGCGTGCCAGCCAAAAGTTAACCATGTCACTTGGAACCACACACAACCCTCTAGCATGTGAAATCAGATTGCCTATCAGAAAAAACTTCACATTCAGCAGCCCCATGGATCCTAACCTGGAGACTGGCCACTGAAACCGACCAAATCCCTAAACAGACCCCCACGAGGAGCTCCCCTGAGCGCTGCAGCTTGGGCTCACAGGGCCCCTAGGTCCTCACCCTAACTGTAGTTTTGATTTTCAGGCCACTGTACCCAGAGGCCTGTCCCCAACTAGAGATGAAGGACACATGAGCAATACCAGCGGACTCGCGTGTCAGCCAGGACGCACCTGCCGTTTGCGGGTCCGCCACACATTCGGAGCAGCAGAAATCTGCATGAACTCCCGGGACCACCACAAATTTCAACCCCATGGATACGTAGAAATCTTGTAGGAATGCATTTCAAGAAGCCTGTGAAGACAAGGAGAGGCAGGGGCTCAATCTCAAGCTTTGAGGACTCTGCCGAAATCCCATGGAAAATTATTCCAGGTCGGGGGGAGCTGTATCCTGATCTTTGGAGACCTCAGTGCAAAGCTCATGACAACTCAGGGAAACCACATGATCTCTGGCTGGGTAAAATGAGAGCTCAGCCCGGACCCAGTGAGTGCCCTCTAAGGCGAGCGGCATGGACTGTGTACCTTGAGGTTGTGGCTTGGCTGCCTGTCACCCCCGAAGGTGGTGCCAGGCTACCTGCCATGCGGGAGGTGGGAAACAGGCACCAGGCACTTGTCATGGCTGACAACACTCGGCTGCACAGTGAGGGGTGCTGGCGATGGGTCACTACAACTGGCCCGCAAGGGTGGCCAGGATGAACTCCAGGGCGAGACGCTGGACGAGGCTTCAAGTCACCCCCCTGCCATGGGCCGCACTGGAGAGCTGCAGGTAGAGACACCGGGCGGTGGGGCAGTATTGGTTTCTGCATGTCACGGGAAGAAGCTCTTTCTGTTCAAACCCCGGGAGAACTCAGCCAGCAGCCCGGGAATCTGGGCACACATTACCCATAAAACGTTACGAACCTTGGGAGAGGAGAACGTCCTCCAAACCGCCAGAGGTCTCGGTCCCAACATCCTGAGGGCTGGGAAAATTCTCATGCCCTGGGGGGCAGTGCCAAGCTGCCCGTCATGTGGGAGGGAGGGTCGGTCTCCAGGAACGTCTGCCGCAGCTGAACACAGCACTAACCTGCCCAGGGAGGGGTGGGGGGGACTGCACAATGCAGCTCGCCTCAGCAATCCAAATTGGTTTATAGGGGGCCCCTAGTTCCGCAACCAAAATTTAGGTTGGATTTTCAACCCTATGTTTCCAGACGAGTGACCTCTAAGCGGCACAGATGAGGTATACGTGGGACATATCAGTGGACTAAACATGCCGGTCAGCAAGAGTGTGCCACTGGGAGCTGCAAATCACTCAGAGCAGCAGAAATCTGCATGCCCACGGTGAGAACACCCCAAATTTCTACAGATCGCATGACACCAACCAGGAGTCTGGCACTCAGAGTGACCCACACACTCAAGTCAGCCCTCTAGGAAGCTCAGCTCAGCGCCGAGAGATCAGGGCTCTCAGGCCCCTAGGCTCTAACGCTAAACCTAGGTAGGGATATTGGGTCTTCTCTCCCCATAGGCATGGGTGCCAAGCCCGACAGATTGAGGACACAAGACCCATATGTGGGACTCCACCTGCCAGGCAAAAGGAATCCATGGCATTTGGAGGTACTCAAAACCCCGAGAGCAGGAAAATCTGCTTACTGACCAGGGAAGCAACTCACACTCAGCAGCCGCTGGTCAATCACCTGAAGTCTCACACAAAATCTGATCTATGCCCTAAACTCAGCCACCCAAGCAGCTTGCCTCAGCACTCCAAGATCGTGCTTGCAGGGTGCATAGGTTCTAAACATAACCCTAACCTCGATTTTTAAGCCTCTCTGCCCACAGGCCTGACTCACAAGCCATAAACATTAGGTACATATAGGACATATCAGCGGATTCAGACTGCCAGAAACTCTGCCATTGGAGACCGGCAAAATGCTCAGAGCAGCAGAAATCTGCATGCCCACTGTGGTCCACTCCCACTTTCAGTGGCCCCCATTACACCAGCCCAGAATTGGACACTCAGACGGATACATGCCTTCAACTCAGACTCTGAGGAGTCACAGCTCAGCAACAAGAGTTCAGGCATGCCGGACCCCTCGGCTCTAACACTAATCCCAGGGTGGTGTTTCTGGCTCCTTTGCCCTGAGGCCTGTCACACAATCCCAAACCAGCTGAGGACTTGTGATCCATATAATAGGACTCGGCCCACCACCAAGAGGGAAAGAAAGCCATTTGGAGATGCACAAAGAATTCAGATAATGACATATGTGCCATATCCCCTGAGGCCACCTTCACCAGATTAGGCCCCTGTGGACACAAACCCAGAGCCTGACAGCCAGAACCTCGTCTTCAACTCACCACCAGGGGACCTCTCCTCGGAGCCAAGAGAAGGGGCCTTCCATGCCCCTAAGGCTGGCCTTTCAGGATTTTGTCTCCAGACGCCTGGCCACAAGCCCTACCTGTCGGGGACACCTCAGCCATACCATGGAACTCTGACCAGAACCCAGAAGGAAACTCTGCATTTTGAGATATGCAAAGTATTCAGAGCTGGAGAAACCTGCAAAGACTACCTGAGGCCACACCCACTTTCAACAGCCCCATGTACACAAACCCAAAGCCTGTCACTCAGCCTGAGTCATGCCCTCCTGAGCCCCCAGCGATGTTGGCATCATTGGAAATCTTTGGATGAAAACACTAATCCATTAAGAAACATCTTTGACCAATGAGAAGACACGACCCGACTCTCTATCTGATCCCAAAAAGCCACTTAACTGTAGATCCTGGCCACTCCACCACATCCAGGGCCCAATGGAATAAACACTGTTTGATGAAGGACTAAAGGCCTTGTGAAAAACACTCACAGAGGAAATCTCATCTTCCCTCTCGAATCCAAGAGGTTTCCTAGGATAGAGATGTTCCAATACCTTTGTCAGCCAGAAATGAACAGGGAAAGTGGGATCCCCTGCCATGTTCTCCCTGCAGGGAAACTAAGGAACTCTGGCACCCATTTAGATTGCTGACAGCTGCTTCTGTTTGACTTTGTGGCTCTGCTAGAGTCAAGAGAAAAGCCCAGGAGATCGAGGGATCAAGAGAAGTTTTACCTCTGCTCCTGACATGGATGTGCACTGCTCCCAACGGACCTGCTGCTTTCTCTGAAGGCTGACGTCCTGGGAAAAGTTACATGACTGACTCACGCTGATTTCCAAACTTCCCCTCTCATGGATCCAGAGTTATGTTTTCAGGTGGAGAGAAGAAGGCACCTCTGACCTAAAGCCTGCACAGCTGCTGCAGTGCCTAGGAGAAGGGAAGATACATGCTGGCTTCTTAAGTAGTCATTAGTTTCCTCCTAAAATCGACCAATGCCATTCTCTTACAGGGAAGAGTGACGTGACTTTTCCAGGGAAATGCTCAACACATCAGTTCCAAAGACAATATGAATTGGAACTGGTTTCCTGCTGGCTCCCAACCCCCACTGGGAGGCCCCTCCTGCACCATCCTGACATCCCATGACCAACAAACCTAGAGACACGGGCACAATGCTGAGTTGTTGGATGGCTCTAGCGGTTGTCACCACCACTCTGGAGCCTGAGGAAAGAGACTCTACAACTCACCACTGCCTCCTGGAGTAACAA
>PITA01032870.1:0-13434 GCA_004023965.1 Spilogale gracilis
GCCTGGGTGGCTCAGTTGGTTAAGCCACTGCCTTCGGCTCAGGTCATGATCCCGGAGACCCGGGATCGAGTCCCATATCGGGCTCCCTGCTCGGCAGGAGGCCTGCTTCTCCCTCTCTCACTCCCCCTGCTTGTGTTCCCTCTCTGGCTGTGTTTCTCTCTGTCAAATAAATAAAATCTTTAAAAAAAAAAAAAAAAAAGAACACAAATACTCAAAGGACTAAATCTCTAATTGTGGGACATGGTTACTTGATAAGCTTTAAAGAGGATGATTGCGGCAGGGAGCCAGTACCAGTTAGGATGACTTTATATGCCAGTGACAGAAACTGTGCCTCAAATTAGTTAAAGACACATTTGATTTCACACAATAAGAAGTTCAGAAGTATGACCCTTTCAAAAATTTGCTAAGTCAGCAGCTCAGTGGATTTTTTTTCCGCACAGACCCAGTCCCTCCCCCTCCATCTTGCGACAGTGCCATTCATGGGGCCTTGGCTTTGTCTTCACCTGGTTTTCTTCATGGCTGCAGTATGGCTGCCAGTTAGCCAAAGGACAATACACTTCCTTATTTTTTCCTGAGGAGAGAGAGGAGTATCTCCCCTATATTATACATAGTCCCCTCCCTTCAGTAGAACTGGGTTGTCTAAAAGTCATGTGCTCACTCACAGACCAGTAACAGTGGCTGGGAGAACATCTATCAAGGATTCTCTTATTTCAATCAGGACTCTCCCCTTGGGAGCTGGAAATTGGATGATTAAGTATGTAACATAACTGAGACTGAACAGGAGGAGGGAAGGGGGAAAAGATGATGGACAGGTCACTGACAGCAGTTGCTCCAGGCCTCAAATGGGATGCCACTTCCCAATTTGTAGTCTTAAAAAAATCTGTAGCCACTTTCAATGTAGTCTGAAGTAATTGATGGGCTTTGGATTCTGCTCCACATTGATTTGGATCAAGGCTCTGCTTTTTATCATCCGTAGCATCTGCTGAAGCTTATTCAACTTCGTTAAGCCTCAGGTTTCCCCATTCGTAAACTAGGAATATTATCTAGTTTGGTGATTAGTAGGTTCTTAGTAAGTGGTATTTATCATTAGACCACTCATAAATTGTTCCATAATTCTACTTTCCTCTGTTTTGTCTCAATAAGACATGCTTAAGGGCACCTGGGTGGCTCAGTGGGTTAAAGCCTCTGCTTTCAGCTCAGGTCATGATCTGAGTCCTGGGATCGAGGCCCACGTCGGCCTCTCTGCTCAGTGGGGAGCCTGCTTCCTCCTCTTTCTCTTCCTGCCTCTCTGCCTACTTGTGATCTCTCTCTGTCAAATAAATAAAATCTTTAAAAATATTTATTTAAAAAAAGACATGCTTAATGTGCTTTATAAAGACTTGCTTTGAGGTCAGTTTTATGTATTTATTATTTTATTATTTATTTTCTTTTCTTTTTTTCTTTAATAACCTTTATTTATCTTTTTGTAATAATTTATTTTATTTTTTCAGTGTTCCAGGATTCATTGTTTTGCCTCACACCCAGTGCTCCATGCAATCTGTGCCCTCAATACTGACCACCAGACTCCCCCCTCCCCCCCACCGCCTTCTCTTTCAAAACCCTCAGTTGGTTTCTCAGAGTCCAAAGTCTCTAATGCTTCATCTCCCTTTCTGATTTACTCCAGTTCACATTTCCTTTCCTTCTCCCACTGTCCTCCATGTTACCCCTTATGCTCCACAAGTAAGTGAAACCATATGATACTTGACTTTCTGTGCTTGCCTCATTTTACTTAGCATGATCTCCTCTAATCCCATCCATGTTACTACAAAAGCTGGGTATTCATTCGATGGAGGTGTAATATTCCATTGTATGTATGGATCATATCTTCTTTATTCATCTTTTGAAGGACACCTTGCCTTTTTCCACAGTTTGGCAATTGTGGCCATTGCTGGTATGAACATTGGGGTACATATGGCCTTTCTTTTCACTACATCTGTTATTATTTTCTTTTAAGATTTTATTTTTAGGTAATCTCCACACCTATTGTGGGGTTTGAACTCACAACCCTGAGATCAAGAGTTGCATGCTCTCCTGACTGTGCTGGACAGGCACCCCATTGCCAATGTTAAACACTGACCTGGCTTTTCGTTCTATTAATACTCCCATTTGCACTTCCCCTACCCTTCTCTTTTTCTTGTATGCTTATGACTTTTGGGTGTTTTCTGTATTTATACCTGAGTGGCATTGATCCCATCCCCCTCCTACCTACCTCCACCATTGAATTATGGATGACTTAAAGTTTTGAGGGTTAACATTTACAAAAAGATGATTCTTTCTGTGGCGAAGTTGCCGACTCTCCAACACACGTTAAATCACCCTTTGGTTTTATATTAAAAACCAACTGCCTTTTCCCTTTTGAAACTAATGTAAGCAGAGTTCTTTAATTTATCTCGCCTCATGCTTGTAGGTGAAGCCGAGCTCCTCTCATGCTTTGCCTGTTTGTGTGTATGTTGTTTTCTCCTCTCCACGACACCAGGGCCTTCTTTCATTCTGACAGTGAGGAATGAGTGTCATAGGTAGGAAGACTGAGAAGCAGAAAGTCGCCATGTGCTTTTAGTCTGGGCTGATGCACATGGCAGAGCAGGTCAGCACTAACGCTAGGACCATGACCGAGTGCAGTGTTTCTGCAGCCAGCAGCTGTGATGGCCTGGGGTCGAGCTGAGGCAGAGTTTTGCTTTCCTTCTAGTGATGGGAGTGACTGCTCCCCGTTTATCCAAACAGTGTCTGTGCCATCTGGACCTCCAGAAGATGGCACAATAGGGGTATATGTTGTCATTGTTACTCATGGGTTACTTTTACTAAAAGGTAATGTGACACCTCCAATATTTTCAGAAGCATTTGGATATTCTTGTTATCATTGTATATATTTTTTTTCTCAAGGGAAGTGCCTCATTAGGCCCTAAGGTTGGAAGGTAGTATAGACTAATGGTTAAGCATATAGGCTCAAAGCAACCTACCCAGGTTCCTACCTGTGTGACTTTTTGCAAGTTAATGAAACTGTCTGAGTTTTAGATTTCCCATACATACAGAGAAGAGAATGATAGCCATTTGTGATATCGTAGAATACTATTTAGTCTTTGTCCCAGGTTCCTGGCACCGAACTCTGAAAACCCTTGTATTTTTGAGAGTGGTAAGAGTGTTGAAGTGTTGGCCCTTGCACGAGGAGAAAAGGACGCTGGACTGCACAGTGCCTGTGAGCACTCGTTGACTTTGAGAGGAGACAAACTTGAGTTTAAATTCAGACTCCAGCAATGAATGGGACCTTGGGCAAATTACTCAACCTCTCTGAGCTTTATTTCTCCAATCAATAGTATGCATAACTACAAAAAAAAGTGAAGTGTTCAAGGGTCTTTTATTCTAGTGGGTTGACTCTTCATGACCCTTAGGTAGTTTCAGGATGGGGACCACGCTTCAGAAAAACCCAGTCTTGAATGGAGAGTTGGCAATTTTACTCCACCTCCCCACCTCTGGGTGGAGAGAAAGGTTGGGGGTGGAGTTCAGTTACCAGGGCCAATGATTTAGCCTTACCGATGTAATGAACCCCTTATAAATATATCTAAACAGTGGGATTGGGATTCTTCATCTGGCTGTTCATTTGCCTCCTTTATAATACACCGGTGATACTAAGTTAAGTGTCTTCTGGAGTTCTGTGAGTTCCCCTAGCAAATCATTGAACTGGAATGAGGTGGTGTGGGAACCTTCAAATCTGTAGCTGCATCAGAGAGTGGGTACCCTGGGTTGCAGCCTGCAGTCTTGTGGGAGGGAGCCCTTAAACCTGTGGGTTCTGATGTTAACTCCCAATAGTTTGTGTCAGAGTTGAGCTGAATCGTGGGACACCCACCCAGTTGGAGCTGGAGTGTTGGAGAACTGGTTGCCGGTATAGAAAAAGCCCACACACTGGATATGAGAAGTGTTGTGAGTGAAAGCAACCACTGTTGCTCCAGAGGATGGTGTGAAACCCAGGGAGGTCTGGCTTGCTGCCTGACCACAGTAAACTCCTCACAAGTGCTAGTGTTCCTATGGGGTAGGATTTCTTTTTTTAACCACAATTAGAGAAACTTACAAAAGGATTATACCTGCTTATTCACTTGGATATTATTGTTTTGTGTCATTTTTCCCAGTTGTAAAGTTGACTTCTCTTTGAACATTCAGCATATTGACCCCTTCTTGATAATTGTGTTTTGGAGACCAGTCAACGCCACTCACTTCTTTGTGGGATGGGACTGAACCCACGGCCCCGAGATCAAGAGTCGTATGCTCCACCAGGTGCGCTGGGGATAATACTTTCCAAGGATTATGGAGAAACACATCTTTGTAGAGAAATAGAGAAAAACAGACATACTAATGAGCTGAAACCCTGTTGCCGTGTTTGTGATGTTCATTTTCCTGTCCTGGTTCCTCTTCTAGAGAAAGGAACTCCAGTTCGATGTGCTCATCTCCTACAGGCCTCTGTGCTGGGCACTCCGTGCTGTGGGAAGGGCTGAGAGACAAACATGGGCAGGGGTGAGAGGGCAGCACTTACTCTTCCCGGGGGTGTCGCTGGACTGTGGGGTTGGAGCATGCAGAGGCTGGATAGCCATGTGGTGGTGAAGGTCCAGGTGTGGCCTGGTTGAGCTCCATAAGGCAATGAAGCTGCCTATGGCACGTGGCCTGAATAATTCATCTCATCATAGGGACTCCAGGAAGAAATCAAGGAGTGGAAATCATGCTGGTCTTTGTCTCTGAAACATCCAGAAGGCCTTCAGTTTGGCTGGCTTGTATTCTGTTTGCACAGCCTTGCAGACTGAACATTTTTTTGAAGCACCCTTGGGGTAGAGTTGTTGGGGGACCCAGAATGGGTTCTAGCCCTCTGCCTCTCTGTGGTCAGGAGGATATAACTCTGAGCACTGTTGTGTGGAGAAGAGAGCTCCACACCACTGCAGAACTGTGGCTGAGGGGGGAAAAAGGTTTTCCTGCTGCGTGAGCCTGAGAGGCTGTGGCTGAGGTCTCTCCTATCATGGATGGGATCTCCTTCCTTTTGTCCTCTATGCTCAAGGCCACCAAGAGGGCACTGACCTGCCTCAGCAGTACAGGGCCAGGATGTGGAGGGGAGCTTCTGGATGGTGTGTGCGTGGGGAGCATCTTTTAGTGTTGGGGCTGAGCGTTCTGGGGGTCTCAAGCTGGGCTCCCCAACTGCCAGGCACATGGGAACCACATGTGGCTCTTGTTAGAATGCGGCTTCTGTTTCAGCTCTACGAGAAAGTCTGAGGCTCTGCGTTCATTGCAAAGTCCCTGGAGCTGCTGCTACTGGTTCTCAGACTACACTGAGAAGTCAGGGTCTCGAGAGGGTGCCCCCCCCACACCCTCCTGCCCTGAAACTGCTACAAGCACAGAGGCATGCACTTGACCCCCAGGGGCACTGAAACAGGAACTGGGTGTGTGTGCATGCCAGTGGTCGGTGTTTTAACAAACCCAGTGGGGGATTCTGATGTTTTCTCAAGTTTGAGAACCACTGCCCACTTTATCATTCTAATGTTACCAATGCACATTTTCTGAGAAACAACAGAGGGAAACTTTTAGAATAGTCATATGTCCATGTAACAGCCATGTTTGAATAGAAAGCCTCTTGAGCAGAACACATGTAACCCTCCCTACGTTACGGTCCCACACACGGCTCTTTCCATGTGGCCAGCAGCAGACTAAAGAGGAGGCAAATGATTTTTTATAATTACAAAAGAAGTCCTTATTCACTTTTGCAAACGCATAAGATACTGAACATCGTAAATTCAAAAGTGACTTTTCTTCCCCTCTGACTCCCTCTCATTCCTGTGGGAAGAAACCATGGCTCACAGTTTGCCAGGTGATATCCGACCTTTTTTTGTGTGTATGTCACACGTCTGCCTACAAATACAGGATGGAGGGTCCATTTTTAAATACAAAAATTAGAGTGCCCTGCATATTGTTCTCCAGTTTGTACGTTGCATCTTCATCCACAAGCGTGTGGAAATGTCTGAAAACCTTAGGCTACAAGGGAGCCAGCTGTGTGATCACCCTGTGTCGATGGGGGGGGGCAGGCTGTAGGGCTCTGTTCCCCATAGAGCTCCTGAGAGGGGGCAGGGCATGAAGGGCCCCCTGCTTTGTCGGGCTACTCTCTGCCCACTCTGCCCCTCCCTCTGCACGCTACCCCAGAGAGAGGTGCTTAGGATGCTGGTGCCTCCCCATCTGCCTTTCTCCTCACTCTGTCCTTCTTCCCGTACCCTCTTGTTGGGAGGGACAAAACTGTCTCCTCTTCTTCCCGTTTAATAGGAACCAGCCTGAGGTCCTATCTGTGGTGCATTCTTCACTGTGAAAGAAACTTGCTCTGAATCAACCAGCAAGGCCCCTCATGAAGAAGCAGTGACGGTTCCAGGTGGCAGCAATTTCGCAGGTTAGTCTTAACATAAACAGACTGGAGACCTTTTGTGGCATGGGCTAGAGGAGGAGGCTCCTGGCTGCACTACCAGAAACGACCCCCAGAACAACACAGTGGAATTAGCCTCTGCTGGGAGACCCCGCCTCACGTGCAGGGCCACCGGGCCTTGGCTAGCAGCATACCTCCAAACACAGGCCCTGTGTTCTGCCAGCGAGGATTTGCACCTCTCCTCTGGTATGTCTGGTTGGTGGAAGGAGGACAACAGGAGCATCCTGAGATCTGAGGGAATTGGGGGGAAAGAGTCTTATTTTCCAGTCTGTAGTGTGTGCAGCAAGGCCACGGGGTGGGGAGGAGGGTAGAATGGTAAATGTAAGGCAGCCTGCACTATCTACAACCGAAGAGCTGATGACTTGCTAAAACAGGGACAGAACTACATGGGTTTAATACTCCCCTGATGCTGTTATCATCATAATGGGGGCACATGGGTGGCTTAGTTGGTTAAGCGTCTGCCTTTGGCTCAGGTCATGATTCCGGGATCCTGGGATCCAGTCCCATGTCTGGCTCCCTGCTCAGCGGGGAGTCTGCTCCTCCCTCTGCTCTTCCCCCTGCTTGTGTGCATTCTCTCTCTCTCTCTCTCTCTCTCTCTCTCTCTCTCTCATGAATAAAGAATTAAAATGTTAAAAAAAAATCATAATCCCACAGCTACCATGTCCCTGATTCTCATGGGTTTAAACTCTTCTAAAACTCTTAAAGTCTCTGATGCTTCTGGGGTGCAGAAGTTTACCAGGCATTAGGTAAGTGATGTGGGCTTTCATTTCCTGCACAAAACGCTCAGTACTGACACCTGCAGGCCAGAATTAGGTGCTGAGGGGCACTCAAAATGAAAACTGCGCACTGGGGCCCAGGGGAGGAGCCATCGGCTGATCGTAACAATCACTCCTGAGCAGCTACAGGAGGCGATTTAGTGGCTATTATACATGTGTCATTTCATGCATGCCTCTTCACAGCCCTGACAGATAAAGGTGACCTGTCCGTTTTGACAGTGAATTCCAGAGGGCTTGGGGAGTTCGTCCAGGTCACAGCTAGCACGTGGCAGGGCTGGGATTTGAACTCAGAATTGGCTTCAGTCGAAGTCGATGCTCTTTTCACTTTATCCCATAACTTCCTGTAATTGCCTAGGACTTGGAACAAAGGGACACATTCAGCCTAATTGCGTTTTTACAGATTTGAACCACGGTTACCAAATTATGGCCCATGGGTCAAATCTAGTCTGTGATTTTTTTTTTTTTTTTTTTTTTTTTGGTAAATAGAGTTTTATTGGAGCACAGCTATGCCTCTCTCTGTGTATTGTCTGAGTCTGCTTTTGTGTTACAGTAGCAGAGATGAGCAGTTGAGAAGACCAGGTAGCTGGAAGGCCTGAAATATATATTATCTGGCCTTTTACAAAGTTTGCCCTGATTTAAACAATGCCACACAGTCTCCTGTTTATCCTTAATCTTTAAAATAAGGGCACAGCAAACTTGTTGTGTGAGGGTTTAACATTTGTGACTGTGTCTCTTCATGAGCTAGGCCAAGCATACGTTCCGTGAGACTGGGTGGTCCATCAGTGTAGAGCCCATGGCCTTGAGTAAATGCGTACTCAGGTCCTGGTTCTGCCAATCACTTGCTCTATGGCCTTTGAGAAATGGCCTCATCTGCCTAAATCTGTTTGTTCTCATTGATTGTTCGTTGATTCAAAAATGTTTATTGAGTAGTTACTATGCCCTGTGTGTTGGAGACTTAGCAAAAAGAAACGCAACAACCCTCGGTGCAGTTGGCGTTCCACTGGGTGGAGGCAGATACTAAAGAAAGAAGGTTATAGCCTGAAGAGGACAGTAAGTGTCACGAAGGAAAAGAAGCCAGAAAAGAGGACAGGGTGAGGAGAGAGGGTTTAGAGGGGTTGTAATTTTAAGTTGAGTGGTTTAGGGAAGCCCTCAGTGAGGTGATCTGAGTAAAGACCCCAAAGGAGAGGTGAGATTAAGGTTAAGACCATCAGCAAGAAAACATTCTTGCTTGAAGTGAGAGAAAGTGAGGCAGAGCAGGTCTGGTATGTTGAAGAAATAGCAAGGAGGTCAGAGAGACTGGAGCAGAATAAACTAAGGGGTACAGCTGGGAAGGAGGTCTGAGAGGTCCTGGGGTGCCCTGACCATTAAGGTCTTTAAAGTTACAGACTTTGGTTTTTACTTTTAATGTGACAGAAAGCCAGCAGAGAGCTTTAGAGGAGAAAAGGCCATAACCTGAGATAGGTGGGTTTGTTTCTTGTTTCTTGGTTTTTTTTGGGGGGGTGGTGGTGCAAAATGGTGGTTTTATTAAAGCACTGGGGGGGGGGGCTGGGTGGCTCAGTGGGTTAAGCCTCTGCCTTCAGCTCAGGGAAAGATCTCAGGGTCCTGGGATTGAGGCCCGAGTCAGGCTCTCTGCTCAGCAGGGAACCTGCTTCCTCCTCTCTCTCTGCCTGCCTCTCTGCCTACTTGTGATCTCTCTGTCAAATAAATAAATACTTTTTTTTTTTTTTAAAAAAAAGCACGAGGACAGGACCCGTGGGCAGAAGGAGCTGCCCTGATGTACATTTTAAATCGTCCACTTTGGACACTACTATGCTGAGAAGAGACTGGAGGAGAGGAGAGCAACCAAGGTAGAGTAGTGGGATCACTTGGGAGGCTGCTGTCAAAATCTGGGTGAGAGATGGTAGAAGTTCCCATGGGGGTAGTCATGGTGAGTTGGTGAGATGTGGTTGGATTCTGGATATATATTTAAAAAAAAATTTTTTTTTTTTTAGAGAGAGAGAGAGACAGAGAGACAGAGACGGAGAGCATGCACAAAAGAGCAGTTCTGAGCAGGAAGGAGGAAGGAGGGGCAGAGGGAGAGAGACTCTTAAGCAGGCTCCGTTCTCCACTTTGAGCCCGATGCAAAGCTTGATCTCACGACCATGAGATCAATACCTGAGTGGAAATCAAGAGTCAGAAGCTTAACTGACTGGGCCACCAAGGTGCCCTGGATTCTGGAACTATTTTGAAAGTAGATCCACTTTCTTGACAGACTGGATGTGGGGTATGAGAAAAATGGTCCACATGCCTGGGAGGTTGGGGTTGCCAAGTTTGAGATGGCTGTTAGACAAGTGAGGATATTAATTAAGTAGTGGAAATATTAATAAAATTCTTGAAATCGATGTTATGGTGGGGATGCCATTATTGGAAGTGACAGGGTCCAGGGTATGACCATAGGAATGAGTGACTAAGGTAGGAATGAGTGACTTAGGATATGAAAAGACAGCCTATTGGTAAGATTGTCCTTGAGGATATTAAAATCACCAAGGATATTGAAGAGAGTACTGTTGGAGAAAGGGACAGTGAACCAAGAGAAAAAATCTTAGAGGAGTGAGGAGTGATGCTGGGCCTCGATAGATGACTATAACCAGGAGGGGTGGTGGGTGGGAACAGGGTGATGGCGTAAGATCGAAGCCAAGATTGGAGGGTGGAGGAAGAAGAAAGGTCTAGAAGTAGCATTGAGGATCATAGGAGAGCTACCCCATCGCTAGTCCAGGAGTCTAAAAGGTGTGAGGGGAACAACAGCTACCACTTGAAAGGGCTGCAGAAGTGGTCTCCTCAGGTTTTAGTCAGAGCAAGAGGTACAGGAAATGGTTCTGGAGGAGGCTGAGAACAGCTGAGATTTCGCTGAGGACTCGTATGTGATCCAGCTGGTAGAGAATTCAGAGGTGGAGGGTGAGTGACAGTGGGTGGCAGAGTCTGTAAAGGGAATTGCAGATGCTCTGGGGTCCTGGGCTTCTTGTGGCTGCTGTAGCAGGAGAAAGGACCTGTGGTTCCAAGGCAGAAGGTGGTAGCCAGTGTGGGAATCCTGCAGGAGTTCAGAGGCTCCCTCTTTGCTCTAGCTGATGAAGGTGCCCAGGTGTAGGAGGTAAGGTCTTCCTCGGGGTACAGAGCACTTTCTTCTCTCCCCCAATCAGAGGCAGAGAGGTCACAGCAAGGAGCAGAAGAAACCCAATCTAGTTTAGGAGAAAGCAAGTTTGCTGGAAGATTCCCTCATGCGCCCCAGGGCTGCCTGGACCTCGGCTGGGGGAGTTCTTGACTCCTCTTTTTGGTCTGCTGCTAAGGCTCAGCAACCAGCGTGGAGCCTCCCTCCCTTGTTCTCAGGTTGAATATGGCATTTTGACTGGCTCAACTGACAGAATCAGGTGGTATAAATGTGTTTCCAGGGGAGCCACCTCACCGGATGGTAGGGCAAAGATGCAGGGGTTCAAAGAGGTAAGATCATGCATGTGAACAATACCGTACATACTCTTGCTGAAGTGTTTAATGCATTAAAGTTAAGATTCTCATCTGTAAGAGTGGGATCATAATAGCATGTGGGCCATTTGATTGAGGTGTAGATGAATTGATCTCTGATATACACAACACTTAACACACTTAACACAACACTTACACACAACACTTAACACAGTGCCTGGTATCCTGTTGGTACCCCGTTAGCCAGCATTTTTATAATCATAGCCTCTAACGCTTTGTCATCATCCTGAGGGACAGATTTGACTTGTTCCTGCTGTGAGTGAACCATTTGTGAGAAAACGGGGAGGATGTTGGAGAGGGGGAGGAAGGCCTGTGTGTTTGGGGCAGGATGGGAAACCTGGGGTCTGGCTAGGCCCTCAGCAGGACTCCCAGCAATGGACAATGACATTTCAATGTGGCTTTGTTGTTCTTTACAAGGGTCTGAAAGGGCATTGTGTTTCTATTGGTATTTTATTGCTTTTTATGGAGGAATCCTATCCTATAGAGACTTGCTTGAATATGGGGACCCCTGATGGTCTGGGACTCATTCTCAGCTAATGCCAAGGGTCTCAGTGGGTCTCCTTTTGGTGCCACCTGCTGCTGGCTGCTATGGCCACCCCTTCATCTCTCTGACCTTCACAAACTTCCTTTTGTTTGGTTTCTCACTAAGTTTCTATTAGGACAGATCGTGAATGTGAACAGTAGTGTATTTGCCCCTTGGATAAGAATTTTAGTTCTTTTATTTAGTTATTTAGGATTTATTGGCTTATGTATCTGTCTGAGCACTTGTGGATAAATGTGGGCACAATGCATAGGTGTGCTTTTATTGTGTGCTTTAAAGAGATCATGAATTTATTGATGAAAGCTGTGTGATAAGAAAAATGCGGTGTGTGCCAGCATATTTGGTTCCTACTGAGAAATCCTGAGGGTGCCTAAGTGCACAGAGTCTGTAATATATTATTGGAAAGGAGACCATTATAATTCAGATCACAGTGATTTGCAGCTACTGCAAGGTCACTGAGACCCTTTCTGTGACCCCCCCCCCTCCGGTTGTCCCAGGTGCAGAGAATGCTAAGCTGTGGATAACAAATGCTGATTTTTCTGATTTCTTGCTTTGTTGCTGTGGATCTTGGTGTAAAACAGGGGCACAATTTGGGGGCAATAAACTGCTAGGGAATTGAGGAGCAAAAGCCCCAAGGCATTTTTGACATGAGTCATAAATAAAGCACAGTTGTAATTTGGGGAATATATGACTATAGGCATTCTCTAGGCATATTACTGATTATATTATTTGATCAGTTTCTTCCAATTTATTCTATCAGATGTCTGAAAAGAGTAGATAAGTGACCAAAGACAGGTGTTTTGAAACAGATGGTTTAAAAAACATGGGCATTTTTATCCCTACCCTCTAGTGACACATCAAGTTTCTGAAGCTAAGTGACTTTTCCTCATTATTACAAATGACAAATGATGAGTTTCCCATAAGATCTCTTATCGGGACTTGTATTCAATTATTCCTGTTCTTGAATGGGACATGGCATATACTGGTCGGTCTTCTTTAGAATATCATAGTGTTTAGTCACTTCCCTTTCTCTTGTTTTTGAAGGATTACATGGCAAAATGCATACTTTATTAGAGTGGATGTTAAAGGTATATGATGAAATCCTACATTATAAAATCCTGCATTATTATAAAATTTTATATATACAATTTATATATAAAATATATAAAACTATTATAAAATGAAGCAGATTGATGCAGTTTGCCCAATTCTTGGAGCAGGACAATTTTAAAAGTTATTTTTACTTATCAAGTTGCAAAAACCCTCTTTTTATTGTGTAGAACAATCCATTAGGGTAAACATGGTCTAAATGCTGGATTTTATGGAGAGGAAAGATTTTGATTATCACAGACCATAAAATGTAGTGCCCAGAGTCTCTAATTAGCTTAATTCTAGACTGAAAAATAAAGAACGAACTTACTTTATGCCCTGTTCTGTGGCTCCATGTGCGATCCCATTTCTCAGCCATGCTCAGTCATGTGATTTGAACAGCTCCTGGGGTGTCATCTACTGTGGGTGACTTACCAAGCAAGGAGTTCTCGTCAAGACCTCAAAAGAGGGACACCTGGGTGGCTTAGTCGGTTAAGCATCTGCATTAGGCTCAGGTCATGATCCCAGAGACCTGGAATCATGTCCTGCATCGGGTTCCCTGCTCAGCAGGGAGCCTGCTTCTCCCTCTGCCTGCTGCTCTCACTGCTTGTGCTCTCTCTCTGACATACAAATAAATAAAATCTTAAAAAAAAAAAAAGACCTTAAAAGAGAATGGAGAGGGTTTATAAATGTGCATTTGATGCAGGATCCAACCGTGGAGTCAGGATGCCCTTTCATGAGTGGCCCAGGCCAGTTTTCCTGTTACTTGTGAAAGCTGGTGTGACCGTGTCGACTGAGATCACAGTAATTCTGGGTGTCTAGCCACCATTTTCCTCACACAGAGAACCCAGTCCACCCCCATCAAGAGAGCATAGACAGAGTCTAACTCTGCGCTCCTGCCCCAAGAAAACAGCAGCTGATGTTTTTCTTTTCTTTTAATTTTTAACTTATTATTACTTATTTATTTAATAACTGCATATTTTTTTAAATTTAAATTTTAGGTAGTTAACATACAGTGCAATATTGGTTTCTGG
>PITA01032871.1:0-13440 GCA_004023965.1 Spilogale gracilis
AGTATTCTGCTGTTTTAGGATGAAATGTTCTGAATATATCTATAAGATCCAGCTGGTCCAATGTGTCATTCAAGGTTCTTGATTCTTTGCTGATTTTCTGTTTAGATGATCTGTCCATTGCTGAAAGTGGTGTGTTAAGATCTCCTACGATTAGTGTATTGGCATCAATATGATTCTTTATTTTTTTTAACAGTTGGCTATCTTTATACTATAGCATTTAAAATAAAGACAAGAGAAAAAAATTGAGTTTTTTTTAGATCTTGAGGACTTAATGTGATGAACAAAAGAAACAGTTCTCCTTATAAAAGAGCTTACTATATAATTCAAGTATTCAACATTTCTTAAATATTTAGTAACACCTACTGTGTCCCTTGAGCATTTCTACTTTTTTCATATCAGCCATGTCTTAAAACAACACAAATCTCACAATTACATAGGTCAGAAGTCTAATACCTCAGTACTCAGCTACCTTAGCTTAGCATAACCTAGGGCTTCAAAGAAAATAAATTATTATATTATATAATAATTATATAATATATTATATAATATATGTGTATATATATTATATGTATGTGTATATATGTATATATGTATATATATGTATATATACACATATATTATATAATATTATTATATATTAATAAATTATATATATACATACACAGATGTATACATATATATAGAGAGAGAGTCAGTGGGGAATTGAAACATGTGTGGTGGCAGTGACCACAACAGGCAGTCGCTGTCCTCATCACTGACATTTTTAGCAGAGGTACCGAGGATTAAAACAGCTTGGAAGATTTAAGTATATTGGTCTCTGAAAAAGACTTGCTCATGACGGCTAATGGCAAGGTCAGGTTTTTTTTTTTCTTTTTAAAGATTTTATTTATTTATTTGACAGAGTAACACAGCTAGAGAGGGAACACAAGCAGCGGGAGTGAGAGAGGGAGAAGCAGGCTTCCGGCCGAGCAGGGAACCCGATGTGGGGCTCGATCCCAGGGCCCCGGGAACAAGACCTGAGGTGAAGGCAGAGGTTTAACAACTGAGCCACCCAGGTGCCCCGGCAAGGTGGGGGTTAAGTAGCAAGGCCGGTGGTTATGAACAGTGAACACGGTGGCAGTGGGTAAGGCATTGGGCTATAACATTAAAAAGCCAACGGAAATGGCAATTTGGAAAAGTGGTACAGTAGAGACTCTGGCAAATGCAAAGGACAACCACTCATCTAAAAGCAGCCCTCTGGCATCAAGACTCACTTCACCTTCTTGGCCATTCCAATGGTAGCATTTCCCTGAGAAAATATCGCTGATAAATGTTGAGGCATCTGCCAATTCTGTAAGCCAGTCAAAACTAAGCAAAACTGAACTGTTTTCATCTTTATTTAAAAAAGAAATTAAATATTTTATTTGTTTGTTTGATTGTTTGTTTTAGAGAGAGAGAGCATGCACAATTGGGGTGGGGGGCAGAGGTAGAGACAGAATCTCAAGCAGACTCCACACCCAGCACACAGCCTGTCATGGAGCTCAGTCTCACGACCCAGAGATCGTGACCTGAGCCAAAATCAAGAGTCAGACTCTTAAATGACTTGAGTCACCCACGTGTCCCTTCTTTGCATCTTTAAATGACTTCATAATCATAAAAGCGTAGATATTTGGAAAATTCTTCTATAAGGCAAGATGAAAAATAATTAAAAGTAAAAGATTGGTTACAGTATTTGAACTCTACATCTAGATTGGATTTAGAGGTCTAGGGAATGAGTATTATTGGCCTCTATTTTATAACTTTCCTCTAATTATATAGAAACAAGGCACACAGTTAGTTAGACAGTGATGGTTGTGATGTACACGTGTCCCTATAAGGTTGGGGTTTGTTCATGTGTCTATCCTGTGGGCCTCTGCTTTCAGACGCAGGACTATCTCAACTGGAGAGGGACCCGCACTACTGTTTTTGCTCATACGAGCTCCACATTCTCCTTCCTCATTGCCAGGATCATAGTTCTTTACATTTAGGACAAAGTTTGAGACTTCAGCCCCTCCTCAGACCAGTGCCTCCTTCTGCTCTTCATATCACGTGCTACAGTCTGCTATACTTTTACCTATTAGGAGGAGACCTGGGGTTGTACTCACAGAGAGGAAATAAATAGTAAGAAATGCTATTTTCTTTTTCTTTTTTTAAGATTTTATTTATTTATCTGACAGAGAGAGAGATCACAAGTAGGCAGAGAGGCAGGCAGAGAGAGAGGAGGAAGCAGGCTCCCCGCTGAACAGAGAGCCCGATACGGGCCTCGATCCCAGGACCCTGAGATCATGACCTGAGCCAAAGGCAGAGGCTTAATACACTGAGCCACCCAGGTGACCAAGATGTGCAATTTTCAAAAAAGAGGAGGTCAGAGCGCCTGAGTGGCCCAATCCATTAGGTGTCTGACTCTTGATTTTGGCTCAGGTCATGATCTCAGAGTCCTGGGATTGAGCCCTGTGTCAGGCTCTGTGATCAGTGGGGAAGCTGCTTGAGGATTCTCTCTCTCTCAAATAAATAAATAAATCTTTAATAAAAGGTGAGGGGAGGGCGCCTGGGTGGCTCAGTTGGTTACGCGACTGCCTTCAGCTCAGGTCATGATCCTGGAGACCCGGGATCGAGCCCCACATCGGGCTTCCTGCTCTGTGGGAAGCCTGCTTCTCCCTCTCTCAGTGCCTCTGCTGGTGTTCCCTCTCTGGCTGTGTTTCTCTCTGTAAAATAAATAAATAAAATCTTAAAAAAAAAAAAAAAGGTGAGGGGAAGGATTACAATCCTCCAAGCATTCTGGAAAGTAAGGTAGTTGGAGAAACGCTGTCCTCAAATCGTTGGGGTATTAACCTAATTATCCAGACACTGAGGACCTGGGGCAGTGGTGGGCCTCCTCGTCAAGAGCAGCAGGAGCCTGTGGCAGCAACAGCCCCATGTGGCCCTGGGCTTCAAAAAGGAGGATGAAACAAATACATGTGGGAGTCTGTGGAAAGCGTGAGCTTTAGTACTTTGTCTTTGAACACTTACAGTCAGGGCGAGGACTCACATGGCAACCAAATGTATATTCCCTGCTTAACTACCTCTTTTCAGCCTGATCGGAGCCTACTGTCTTAATTAGGCACCTCACTCCATACAGAAAAGATGGCACAGTGGTGCCCCTTCATGTTTATATATTGTGCTCGGTTCCCTTGTGGTTGTAAGAGCTGTTTTTGATACTAAAACTGATTTGTATCTTTTTTCCCCTTAACATTGGCTCCACAGTGTGTTAGATGTCTGCAGCGGTACTCACCTCAGCAAAGGGGCCATACCTCACTAGTCAGACAACTCTTTACATTTGCTGCACCAGGAATAAAAACAAGTGGGATTTAGCTCTCTTACCATGACCCTATAAAACCTGACAGCCAGATGGTCAAGCATAATCTAATGACTGCTGCTAAACAAAAGGGGGAAAAATGTATATACATAAAAGTGTGAGGGAGATTCTTCCATTCAAATTTTAATAATGCAGTTGGCAAAACTCCTCAAAACCCATGAACATGCCGCATGGTTAAATCTTCCCCAGTTTGTAATAAGATCAACATCTGCAAACACTTCTTAGGTAAGAAGAAAAAGGAAATGAACTTGTTTTCACTGCCTCTTTGTTCTGATCTGAAATATCTCAGCATATACTTGACAGTTCTGTCTATCTTTGGCTTTTGGGTCATACTCTTACCTTAATCCCTTATGCCGTTCAGTGTTTTGCAAGGAAAGACACTCATAATTTCAAATCGCACTAGAGAATGCCAGGCCTCTAGTGTATGTGCCATACAACACTTTCCCCTTTGACTTTTGCAGAGTGTCTCACCTTTTAGAGTGGACAGTAATTTCCAGGAAGCAGCAGAGATTGGGCTGAATGCTCAGAAAGAATGAATTATGCCAATATAAAGTTACCCAAATAGTTCAATAGGGAGTCACTCTCCTCCGTGACAGGTGTTAGGCACGTAACCATGAGAAAGCTAGGACAGCTGTAAATAGCAGTTAAGCCTTAGCTGATGGTTTCTATCAAAGCTAAATGATAATGACAGAAAACAAAAGAGGGGCTAAGTATAGTGGAAGGCAATGTTTAATTGTCTTTCTATGTGTTTCAGAGTTTTATTCATCCAAAGTAATTCAGGGGTTCTCAAGCTTTTAGAGGAAGCACGGCACAATCCACTTAGGCATTAAGAGATGAGAATAAAGCCATCTTTCACAATAAACTTCATAGGTGTTTCAAATTAATGTTTCAAAAATGACTTGAATATTATAAAATCCTACATAGGGACTAGATGTTGTGATTGTCTGGTTTTGAAGGCTATATTTATATCTTTATATGTGGTACCGTGAGCTGGGAGGCCCAGGTGGGCAAGGAGTAGTATACAGTTCTAGTGGGAGAGAGGGACTGGCATAGCGAACTGTCAGATGAAGGTTCCCATGAATGACCCGGTTGGTTACAGCAAAATCTCTCATCACCCTTGGCAAGGACTACCTTAGATTTCCTGTTTTCTCTTTGAACTGATTTGAGGAAAGCTTCCCTCTGGTATGAGTACTCATTTAAATGTGCGCCTGTACAAGTTTCTAGGAAACCAGAAGGCAGAGGCTTCTCTGGGGCTGAAGGTGGTGACTCCCCTACTGGCCATTAGGCCATCCTATAATTTCTTGGATCCACCGTGGTGTCATGGCGGCCCCCTTTTGCCCACACTTTTGTCACACCTTGGTTCATATAAACTGACATTGTGAATGCTGACTTTTAAGGACAGTAGAGTGTGGAAGTTAAGAACACAAATCCAGAGCTAGACTTTTCCAGGTTCTGATTCTGATTTTGCCAATTACTAGTTGTATGATCTTTGGGACAATTATTTAACTGCACTTTGTCTTAGGTTTCTTGTCTCGCAAGGTTGATGAAATTGTATCTACTTTAGAATTGTCGTGAGGGTCAAATGGTAATTACGAAATTAGCACATAGTAATGACAATATATCTGTTTTTATTTTTCTTCAAATGACTTGATAGACTGTATTTTCAAATTTTTGTTAAGATATATCATGGTATCGATAAAAGAAGCAAAACTGGGGCACCTGGGTGGCTCAGTTGTTAAGCCTCTGCCTTTGGCTCAGGTCATGATCCCGGACTCTTGGGATCGAGTCCCGAATCGGGCTCCCTGCTCAGCGGGAAGCCTGCTTCTCCCTCTCTCACTCCCCCTACTTGTGTTCCTTCTCTGGCTGTGTTTCTCTCTGTCAAATAAATACATAAATAAAATCTTAAAAAAAAAAAAGAAGCAAAATCTTTGGATGATGAAAAAGGAAAGAAAGAAAAGTCTGGGGTGGACCCATCACTTGCCAAAGAGATGATTCCTTTTTATTTTGTGCTGTACCAACCTCATCTGCAATGCTGCTTACTTCTCCAAATCATGAAAAATATTAATTACAGCTTTAAAAATGGAATAGATGCCTTTAGATACAGATATCTGACTTTTAGATAAGGAAAGATCAGTGAAAATTGTATATGTTTACAAACTTTTATTTTAATTTTAAATAAGGTATTAGTATGTACATATATACATCAAAACTCAGCAAAATAATACTTTGTAATCAAACTGGAATTTGACATTGAGAATTAATTTGTGTCCAAAAATGTTATGGAAAACTAGATGGGTGTAGGTAAGGAGAAAGGACAGCAGTACTGATTTATACCATGAAGTTAATATTTCAGAATTTCAAAAAACAATCTCTTGAGGTATACTTATTATAGGATTTTTTAAAGTTCAGTGCTAGAAGTAAATGACCTAGAACCATAGCCAAATAAATTTTTTGAGCGAAGGAGCATAAATATATATATGGAAGCTTTAGTGTCTCATGAGGGGGGAAAAAGGTAAAATAATTGTAAGTCACAGATAAATAACTGAAGCAACTGGCCATTTGCTGTGTTATCTGCTGACCCCTATATTGGAAACTGACTTAAAAACATCACAAATGGAAGTGTGAGTAAGAAGGCAAGAAGAATTCTGAAACTTGGTAAAGAAAACATGAGAAAACCAGAAGAAAAAATGAATAACTAAAATATCTAAGAAAACCCATGCTCGCTAATACTTGAAAAGTATTTCAGTCAATAGGTTAGGTTTGACTTTGGCCCATATTCAGGAATGCAGCCTTCAAACAGAGGATCAAATGTGCCCTATCATGTAGAATTATGCTAATTGAAATTAGTACAGCCAAAATAAATAAAAATAAATGCTATGGGGGGAGAAAAGGTTTCCAACATTTTATCTACGGAGAAACCATATAGGAGTACTGGTTTGTGTCTTGACCATTTTCTCAAAATATAAAATCCAAGTCTAACATAGAGGCTACCCATTTACAAACTGTACCCACTACTTGTGTGCTTGCTCTCAGATCTACTCCTCACTTTTCCAGTGCTCTGTTGTTTGGCAGGCATTGGCACTGACATTTCTTAGGCTCCTCCCTGTCTTTCATGGTTTCCCCATCATTTTGGCCAACAGGAGGCATTGGGAGAAGATTGGAAGGGAGGTGAAGGGGGATATTCCTCCCTCTCCCTCTTGCTGCTCCCCAATTTTCTCTCTCTTTTTAATGATTCCATCTCTCTTCAGACACCCCTTCTTTCGTATGATTTCATCTTTTGCATTGCATATATATTCTTCTTTTAAAAAGACTTAATTTCTTTCTCCAATTTCTAATTTACTCTTCAGCTTTTTCTCTGAAGATTCAGATCAAATGTTCCCTCTCCTCTGCAGCTTTCTTCAGGCCCATCAGATGGAATTATTCACTTTCTTCTGTGACCTCATAGCCTGGTCCACTTGCCTTATTTAGGTCTTATCCTATTTTATTTTATTATTTGTAATGATCTCTTTTATGTGTCTTTTCCATAGATTTTAAGATTTTCAAAGCTAAGGACCCTGTATTATTGATGTTGGTGTACCTGTTACAAAAGCAAAGCCTGCAACAAGCAGGAGCTTCACAAATGTTTGTGGAAGTAAAGAAGAAAGAAAGGAAGAGGAAAAATCAGAGAAAAAATATGTAATATAAATGTTTTAGAATGAGAATGTTTAAACTCTGAGTCTAGGGATACCATTTCTAAGAAGTGAAAGAGAAAAGATAGTTAATTTTCTGTTCAGGAGGAATAATTCAAACTAACTAGAGGTCCCTACTAAAATATGAAATGTATGCAAGTAAAATAAGCTTATTAGCCACTGGTTTGCCAGTTAAGACCTGTGAAAAGATGAGATGCTGCGCAATTTAAATAAAGCCTTAAGTAAGCATTAAGATTCATTAAATCTTCCTCCCTCCCTCCCTCTTTCTTCCTCTCCCCCTTTCTTTCTCTCTTTTCCCCTCCCTTTTTCTTTCTCTTGCTTCTTTCCTTCCTTTCCTCCCTCTTTTTCTTTTTCTTTCTTTCTTTCTTTCTTTCTTTCTTTCTTTCTTTCTTTCTTTCTTTCTTTCTTTCTTTCTTTCTTTCTTTCCACCTTCCCTGTTCTCTCCTTCCTTCCCTTCCCTCCCTTTTTTTAAAAAAAACTTTTTTCTTTCTCCAAAGTGTGGAGAAAAGGACATTGGAGAGACTATGAATTTCTAGAACCCACAGAAGCAAATGTTAAGCCTGCTAAAGACACTTTTTCTTTTTTTTCATGTGCAAATCTGTAGGACTCTGGTGAGACTTTAAAAGTAGTTTTTATTTGGGATTGCACAGCAGAAAGTAGACTTCCATAACTACTGAAAAATTAATATAAAAAGGTGGGAGGAAATATCAAGCTTATTTTTCAGTTCATTAACAGGGGTGTTGAACTTAAAGTGTTTAAGATAATATTCAATTCTGCCAATTATCTTCCAAATCATTTGAAAAATTTAGAGTACTCATAGCAAACCTGTGCTTGTTTTAGATATTTTGCACTGCAATTCTCTGTTTAGAATTCTCTTCAGCTCACTTTCCTAATGTTGCTTATTCATCTCATTCAAGTTTTAAATTGCATATCCTCTCCCTCCACAGTTCTTTCCAACCTGACAATGAAAGGGTTTGTACACCATCCATCAAGAGCTTCAAGATAGAGAAATCCTGATCTGTCCTGTATTTATGTTGTTAGGATGGCCCCTTATATAATAGAACCAACATTTTTTTAGAACAAATTAAAAATCAGATTGAACAAGATTCCCTGTGTTATTTTACCAGATATGTATAAGTGGGTATGTTTTACTTGTTAACCGATCTAAATATTACAGAAAGGCAAAAAGGCAAAAAGAAAAGAAAGAATATTAATTTCACATCATTCCTAGGTTAAAATAAGAAATGTGTGACAGAATTTTAACTCCATGATATCCTGAAAAGTTGCCCCTTCCTAATGTCACATCAAATGAATGTACAGACAGAAATGGGAAACTGTAACTTTATTTTGGGTGAAAAGCTAAAACTTACTTCTTCGTTATTAATTGCAGAGTAACATATGAGAAAACAATCACAATAGTCACTATACATATGTGTTTATTTATTATATAAATTCTCTTCATTCTATACAAGCAACTCTGATTTAGTTGCAAATCACGTGTTCTGTGATTTGAGATTTCAGAGATAATGGTAGCTTGCAATGTAAATTTTCATATGCTTTTATGTCAAGAGAAAAGAAATGAGGTTTTGAGTTGAGGTTACAATATATTGGATTCTTTTTTTACAGAAGTGTCAGAAAGCAGTGGACTTTCACTTTAATGTAATAAAAGTTTTCTTTAACAAGCTGTCCATAATATTAAATCCTGAGTTTGAGGAACCACAATGTTAAGTGTCTAAAATATGCTCAATGATGGAATGAGTTTCCTGTGTGGAATAAATAATGTTTGATTAAATCCATTTTTTGCTTATAGGATAAAATATTGTGTCTGACAAAATTAAATTTCCTCCACAACCCACACATTAGCATATTGTGGATTTTCCAAGCTGCCTTTATACATGAAATAATATAAGTCAAAGTGAATGAAAATAAGTACAGGTTATCTCAGTGGCAATTCTCCAGGGCTTTCCAGAAGTTTTGATGGCAGATCAGCTCTTTGGGGCTAAAAAAGTTGTTGTTGATGGCCCAGTGGGCCATTATGACATCCTCTCTCAGATGAAAGTATGACCACAGAGAATTAAAAGATGTCCAGAAGAAAATCTTTACTTTATTCCAATTTATCATTTTTATAAGGGCACCAAGGGATGGTGTTAGATTAATTCCTCTAAGAAAGGAGCCATGAAGAAAGTTGCTATTAATGAAGTTAGTTAGGGCCTAGATGTATAGCAGGATGGGAGGGGAAAAAAAAGATAGTGGTGAGGACAGATCTTTAAGAAATGCAGAGAAAAAAATAACCTCATAACAAATTTAGTTACAGAATAAATTGCTGGATACAGCCACAGAACAAAGTTGAATATTTATGTTTTTACCACATTTAACCACAGTCAGTGATATAGGCATTTCCTGAAAGCCTATATTTTAAAATAGATTTATCGAGGTTAGATACATATGGAGTAAAATTCAACCTTTCTGTGTGTTCATTTTGATTGATTTTGGCAAATGATCACAGTTGTGTTATCACCATTATAATCAAGTATAGGACGTTCTCATCATCCCCAAAAGACCCCTTGGGAGTTCAGTCCCTTCTAGAATGTCACATAAACTTTAGCACAGACTGCACGGTTTTCTGGGTCTGGCTTCTTACACCTATGACAGTGCACTCGGTGGACGTTACGTAGTTGCATGTACCAGTAGTTCACGGCCTTTGATGTTGAGACAGGCTGTATTCCACTGTATGGTCGTGCTGCAAAATGAAAGTTTAATGCACTCACCAGTCAATAGACAATTGTGGTGTTTCTGATTTGAGGCAATTACAAGTACTTGTACAGAGGATTCTTTCTCGACATATGCTTTTGTATCTTTTGGGTAAATACCAGGTATGAGGCTTTTGGTTTGCATGATAAGCATGGGTTTTACTTTGTAAGAAACTATCAAACTGTTTTCCAAAGTGGCCGTCCAATTTTGTATTCCCATCCACAATGGGAGTTCCAGTTGTTCCACTTTCTCATCATCATTTGATATTTTCAGATTTTGTTATTAATGTTGTTAGTCTAGCTATTCAATACATATGTCCTGGTATCTCATTGTGAGTTTAGTTTTTACATCCCTAATGACATGCTGAGTATCTTTTTATGTGCTTATCTTTGTGCATGTTTATTTGAAGCATCTGTTCAAATCTCTTGCCCAGTTCTATTTTATGTGTCTTCTTATTGAGATATAATAGTTCTTTATGTATTCTAGTTACCAATGTTTTATCATTTATATGTTTTGAAAATATTGCTCCTGGTCTGTGATCTGCTTCTTCATTTTCCTAACAGTGCCTTTTCTAAGATCAGAAGTTTTGATTTTGATGAAGCCTACTTTACCATTGTTTTCTTTTATGTGACCTGCTTTGTTTTACATATAAGAAATCTTGGGGTGCCTGGGTGGATCAGTCATTAAGCGTCTGCCTTCGGCTCAGGTCATGATCCCTGGGTCCTGGGATCGAGCTCAGCATGGGGCTCCCTACTCTGCGTGAAGCCTGCTTCTCCCTCTGCCTGATTGTGTTCCTTCTCTCGCTGTATCTCTCTCTGTCCAATAAATAAATAAAATTTTTAAAAAAAGAAAGAAAGAAAGAAAGAAAGGAATCTTTGTCTAACCTAATGGGAAATAGATTTTCTATGCTTTCCTCTAGCAGTTTTAGTTTTATGTTTTACCTTTAGAAATATAATCCATTTGAGCTAATTTTCCATATATGCTATAAGGTAGGGATTACGGCTCATGTGGCCACAGGGCTATAGGGGCCTCTCTAGGGCTTGTGAAGGCCTCAACAAATCCAAGGCCCATGAAGAACCCAAAGTCTTTTTTAAAAAAGATTTTTATTTATTTGAGAGACAGAGAGAGAGAGAGAGAGAGAGAGAGAGAGAGAGAGAGAGGTAGGGAAGAGGGAGAAGCAGGCTCCTCCCTGGGCAGGGAGACCCCAAGTCGAAGGCAGACGCTTAATGGACTCAGCCACCCAGGTGCTCTAAACCCAAAATATTTTTTAAGAGACATAAAAAATGATCCCCAATATGTAAAATTCTCAAGTGGCTACAAAATGACAAATTCAGATAGCTGTGCAATTGATGCATGGTGAATTAGTCATATTCCATTAACACGGATTTTAATTTCTCTTTTTTCTTAATTTTATTTTGATTCTTCTTTATATGTTTTTGGCAGAAGTATTTCAGGTCAGAAATTTGGAACCATATGTCTGTGCTTGAATCCACAGTCTGCACTGTTTTTCGCATAATCTGTCATGGTGGTGATAGGAACACAAATTTTAGTTCTGCCTGTTGGATTTTTAGTCAGAATACCTCTGAAGAAACACAAAGTTGGTCTAGTATGAAACTTACTTCACCTGATTGGCTGCTTCAATAAAGTGATTGCAAACTCTTTTAAGGATGTCATGTGGGTTATTTATTTTTATAGCATTTTTCTTTCTGATTTCAAAAGTAATGCATGTTAACTTTAGAATTCTAACAAATGAAGTACCTAAATTTCTATTATCCAGGAGTAATTTTTTTTTTACTTTTTGGGTATGCACTTTGAGTATTTTCCTAAGCTTATATGCAAACATGAGTATTTCTCATTGTAGGATATGATCCCATTTTTTTGTTTAATAAAAGGAAACGCATCTGTTTATGTGAAGGTTGTAACTTACATTACATATCAATGCATTATATTGTTTTGGTTTTTCAATTTACAACCTTTAGTTATCAGCCCACCTGTACATGAAAAATCCATGTAATGTAAATTTACAAAAAGCAAATATTTTTAAGCTCATTTGTCCTGAGATTCCAAATATGTGTTTTTTATCTTCTCAGCAAAAAAACTGATTTAGAGCGTGTTTTGGTTACTCTTCCAGCAGTTTCTAAACCACAATGTGGTTAGCATTTCTAACTAGATCAAAAGCATACATCACTTCAATAAACACGCTCAGTGTGAGATGGCCCTTATTCTTTGCCTTAGAAAGAACATTGGTGTCTTAAGTATGGCTTCTTAAGAGAGCGGCTCCTCTCTAAAAAGGAGACAGGAAGTCTCATGGCTACAGATGATCTGCAATCTGTTAGTACACATGTCTCCAGTTCATGTTGCCATCAGAAGGAGACTGATACTTGGTCTGCACATTTACTCATGGAGATGAAGCCCTGTGTCTGTAGCCATGGAACATGACTACACTGCCCATCTCACGAGATGTCAACTTCCATTGCTTCTTGTTAATTATTTAGTCTTATAGTTATCTGTAAGTCACATTCTCAGGCACACATTATTTTCAGTGTTTATACTGAGATGAAAATACTGAAAAAGGATCGACTATAACTTTAATTTGTCATCATAATAGCATCTTCATTTTATGTTTTGTTTTAAAAATATGATCAACACAAAGCTTTCCTATGCTTTCTGTGCTCTTCTTTGTATAATAAAAACAAACATACATATGTATAGATATAAGATACATGTGGGACAAATCATTCTAAAACTGTACTATGAGTTGTAAAATGATAGGATGGGTGAATCTGGGGCTATGTTTTATTAAAGAATTCATAGAACAGCTTTGAAACTAGCAACTTTTAAAGTTACTTAAGATGCCTTTTTCTCAATTATGGGACTAACTGAAATTAAGAAAATAAGTATCTGGTCTTTTGACTATGATAAAACAATATACTTTAGTCATTGCTGAATTTCTAGTTGCTAGACTTTCAAAGAAGCAGGTATTAATACTGCTTTTATGAGTAAAAAAATACAACAGAGTTATGAGATGAGAAGAAGCATCCAATCATGTAATTAATTTTTGTTAAGTTTACCAATAGGACTTTTTTCACAATAAAGCTGTTTGAACAATTGGAAATGGAATTATATAAAAGACTTAGAAATAAGTACTCTATTCAGAAACCAGTGACGGGGCAGCTGTTGGCTGAGTCATTAAGTGTCTGCCTTCGACTCAGGGCTCAGGTGTCAGGTCATGATCTCAGGGTCCTAGGATAGAGCTCCATACTGAGACCACATTGGCGGGAAGCCTGCTTCTCCCTCTCCTACTCCCCTTGCTTGTGTTCCCTCTCTTCCTGTGTCTATCTCTGTCAAACAAATAAATTAAATATTTTTTTTTTTAAAAAGATACCCAATGACAACTAGTAAAATCAAAGCATTCCAAGAAATTTCTTTTCTTTTTTTTTTTTTTTTAAAGATTTTATTTATTTATTTGACAGAGAGAAACAGAGCCAGAGAGGGAACACAAGCAGAGGGACTGAGAGAGGGAGAAGCAGGCTTCCCGCCGAGCAGGGAGCCCGATGTGGGACTCGATCCCGGGTCTCCAGGATCATGACCTGAGCCGAAGGCAGTCGCTTAACCAACTGAGCCACC
>PITA01032872.1:0-13430 GCA_004023965.1 Spilogale gracilis
AAAAAAAAAAAAGATTAATTACAGTAGGAAGGGACTACAGGTAGGGAAGCAAAATAGGACACTCCCATTATTCTAGCCAGGAATGATAGAGGCTGACCTACATAATAGCAAAAAGAAGGAGAAAATATTCTAAAGGTATAATTTTTTGAATTTATTGTAATAGGAAGATTATTAAACTTATTGCCAGATAATTTGGTTTTTACTTCTGGCTCTAGTGATAGCTGTATGATCTTGATCAAATGTATAAGAACAAGAATTAGTATATAAATATCCACTAAGTTATCAAGTTTATGAATTCTCACCTTTTGTTTTTCCCTGTTTATGATGGTCTTCCAATTAGAGATCAATTGTTACATTTCCTGCACAGAAAATATAGAAGTAACTCAAATATTATGATCTTACCCACTTCCATCTACAGTAGAATAGCAGGGCAATTTAGAGCTATTTAGCATTAGAGCGGCAAGTATAACTATTCAAAAACTTTCAGTGTACTAAGAATAAATGTGGCTAAAATAAAAACACTTAAGAGAAAAATATGTTGTTAAATGAATTCATTGGTACTACCATATTAATTTACATCTGTCACATCTACAATCAGATGTATTCCACAGAAGCCAAATGTAATGTGACTCCATGGAGACTGGTATTTTTAAAAATATTTATTGTTTTCTTTTTTTTTTTTGTTCACATATGAAGTGAATAAGCTGGCAAAAAGCAACTGTGCCAAAATTAATTAAGTAAAAATATGAGAAATGTGCTTTTTCTTGGCTTCTCATACACTAAAAGCTGCCATCTGATCTTTAGAAACTTAGATATAATCAAATATGTGATAGGAAATGGGAGGTGGTTTCTCCAACATAAACTGGAAAGCCTTAAAGGACAATGAACAAAGAGGATATAATTGAAAGTTATGAAACAAACAAACAAAAATATAAGCCACGGTCAAAGCATTCTATGAATATACCACATATTAAATGGAGGATGCTTGTGTACTTATTTGGTCCATTTAAATGAGCTTATTAATATACCACTGTTGAATTCTTCAAAATAATCATGTTATCCAAATGAAATTATTGTTGCTGACATACATCCAAAATTCTCTTTTTAATTGTTTCTAATGCTTTATCACCTTCTTTTTTTTTTTTTTTTTAAGATTTTATTTATTTGACAGAGAGAAACACAGCCAGAGGGGGAACACAAGCAGGGGGAGTGAGAGAGGGAGAAGCAGGCTTCCTGTCAAGCAGGGAGCCCGATGTGGGACTCGATCCCGGGTGTCCGGGATCATGACCTGAGCTGAAGGCAGTCGCTTAACTGACTGAGCCACCCAGGCGCCCCTGCTTTATCACCTTCTTTTGAATGTGCATGGGAAGGGTAAATGTTTCATCTAAAGGGCAGGATTACCAAAGATAATACCAAAGATAAAAACCAAAACTTGACTATAGGCTGTCTATAATACATACATTTTAAATACAAAGATATGGGTAGATTGGAAGTAAATAATGGAAAATGATAATGTATAAACTATAAACATAAAGCTAACATCCAAAGAAGTGAATTTTAAAGCAAAGTATTATAAGCTATAAAGCAGAATATTAAATAAGAGAAACATTTCATTTGAAAGATATAGCAGAATATTAAATAATAAGAGAAACGTTTCATTTGAAAGATTTCTCTCTGTCAAATAAATAAAATCTTAAAAAAAAGAAATATATAGCAGTCCTCAATATATATGTACTTAATAAGTGAGCATTAAAATTCAAGAAACAAAATTGATAGAGCCAACAGTAGAAAAAAATGGCATATTTTTATTATAACACCTATTTCTCAGTAATTGATAAAATAAGCAGAGAAAAAGATATAGATGTAAACAGCACTATCTTTCAACCAAATCTAATTAATGTTTCTAAGCCCCCAAACATATTTAACCCACATTAAGTCCCCAAAATATACAGTATACTTTATTTTCAATAAAATACTTTATATAGAGAATTCACTGAGCTTGAGTAAATGCTGGGTCATAAGTCTTTCAATAAATTTCAAAAGTAAAGAAATTTTGTAAGTACATTTTTTTCACAACACAAATCAATAATCAATAATAGTAAGATATCAACAAGAAATACCCAAATATTTGAAAACCAACTAATTTATTTTTATATAACTGTGGGTCAAAGAGAAAATTGCAAATTAGCAAATATTTGAACTGGATGTCAATGAAAACACCATATATCAAAATTTGTGGGACAAAGGTAAAATAGTGCTTAGAGGAAAACATATAGATGTAAATGTCTGTATTAGAAAATAAGAAAGGTATAAATTCACTGAGTGAGTTTTCATCTTATGAAGTGAGGGAAAAGAAGAGCAAGCTCACTAAAATTTAAGAACAATAAAGATAAGACTGAATATTGGTGAAATAAAAAATAAATAATAGATAAACTGACCAAGCCAAATTGGGGTATTTGAAAATATTTATAAACTTAGTAAGCCCTGGCAAAAGTTTTCAGGAAAAGACAAAAGTCACAAATAACTAATATCAGACCTGAAAGGGAAAACCTCACGATAGATTCTACAGACATTTAAAAGGATAAGAGCATTATGATCAATTTTATGTCAATAAATTTGACAAAGTCAATGAAATGGACAAATTCCTTGAAAAACATACCTTATCAAAGTGATTCAAAACTCTCCTCAGTCATGGCTAATATTCATCTTTAAGATAAGATTTGATTGTTATCCAAAAGCAAGTCAAAAGCTCAGGATAATTATTAGGTTTAGTAATAACATTTTGCCTCAGAATTGTTATGATGCCTATTAAATAATTGTATTGAATTTCTTATGACATTTAAAAGTGATTACTAATCTCCAATTGGGAACAAATTATTTCAAACATATTTTGAACAATAGCATCATCTAAGGAAGAATACAATTAGCTTAAGGGGAATAACATTATTATGCATAGATTTTATCACAATTACTCATAATCTTATGGTTGTAGAATGATGGCATTTTCTTTGTATTTGTGCATGGAATATTCAGCTTCAATCTGTAGGTATTTTCTATGGTATTCTTTTTTAAAAAGTCCTCTTTCCTTTCATCCCATAATCTTAAACTTCTTTCTCTAGCTTCTGGTGTTTGTTCTCAGGATTCCCTGATTTGTAGGATTCCCTGACTTGTCCCTCATGTCCAGTCACACAACTGTCTTTTCCCTGTGTATCTTCTAATCATCTTCTTCCTATATCTGTCTGTATCCAAATTTCCCCTTTTTATAAGGACATCGGTCATATTGGAATAGGGCCCACTCTAAGAATATCACCTTAACCTGATTAAATCTGTAAAGACCAATTTCCAAATAAAGTGTCATTCTGAGGTGCTAGGAGGTAGGATTTTAACATATCTTTTGATAAGAACACAATTCAACTCATAATACCTTCCATCTCTTTGATACTCCTTGACTTCATTCTCTGCTCGCCTTTTCTCCTGCTAGTCTATGAAAGCATTCTCAGAGGATTGGTCCTTGGCCCTCTGTTCTGATTTCCTATACTCTGTCTTGGCAATAGGTATCTCAAATATTTCCTTTGTGCTCACACTTTCTAAGTTTCCATTTCTAGACTGTCTTTTGAACTTTAGTCTTATATTTCAAGTTGCCTGCAAGAACTCTCCGTTTGGATACCCTGGAGGCATCATGTACCAAATATATTCTAAATCTAAATCTATCTTTTCCTTGGATTACTATTATAAATTTTAAATTCTACAAGTTACATAGTAGGAAATCCCCTCCCTTTTTAATCCATATCTAGAGAAATACTTGGACTTCAGCTTTAACGTATACATGTCTAGGAGTTGCTATAAGCTTAGGTTGGGTAGTACATTATCTGGTTCTTATTCTAGCTGTATTAACTGCTGGGTGTGACGTGGGTGCTTCATGTTCTCAAGTGTAAACTAGTTAATTTTATATACCTGATAGGGTTTCCTGGTCGAAATAATAAAATGATGCATTAGTGCTCTTAGCATAGTGCCTGGAACAAGAAATGATTGTTGTCACTGAAATAACTGTTAATAGTAAGAATAATTATTATATGTCACTAAATCACCATTCTCACTTTCTCTGCTCTGTTTTCAGACTTCATTGTTATTCACTTGCAATTTATAGCTAACTTGTCCCCTTCCCTCCAATCTCTCCAAATTCTAATCCAGTCTGCAGATATTTCCCAGATTAATCAACCTGTTCCATAGCTCTGTTCATTCCGCAGGGCACCATCGTTCACTGACTCCCCATTGTCTACAAAATAAAAGTAAAACCTTTTAGATTGAAATAAAGGCCCTCTGGCCCCAAACCTCCTTTTCAGCCTCATTTTCTATAACTCACCTTCATATATCAAATACTTCAACCAAACTGAGCCATTTGACATTCCTCACACATGATGCATATTTTGGCACCTGGGCTCTTGTTTATGTGGCTCACCTGCCTCAAACTCAAGCTCATTTAAATCCTGACCAGGCTTACAGGCCCAGGTGGAACACCTTTTGCTCAAGAAGCCTTTCTTAATCATTCCAGCTAGAAATAATCTCACTCTACTTTATGTATTCACTTCTCAAATATTTATTGAATACGTTGCATTTATATATCAGGCATTGATGTAAGGACTAGAAAACAAAGATAAAGATAACAGATATAGCTCCTATGCTCATAAAGTTTGTGATCAGAGAGACATATGTAAAATAAATTTTAAAATAAATTTTAAAATGAGAATACAATTTCAATCTATGACAACTACTATGAGGTATCATTTATTTTTATTGTATTAATTCATTTATTTATCTCATTTCCCTTAACTAGAGTGTAACTCACTTGAGGGCATATACTAACAATATTTAGAGCATAGAAAACTTTTTTTTTTTTTGCTATCAAAACCAATGGACTTCTCTAGTAACATCTGTATCTACTCATTTTCTACAACAAAGTTTCATATATCAAATACTTTCACCAAATTAGACTAGTTGACATCTCCATACATGCTGCATATTTTGGCATGTGTGCACCCTGTTTATTCTACTTCATACATGATTGAAGTTTTTTTTCAAACATGGTTAAATTTCTTACCTAAGAATTAATAAGAAGGAGAGACTGCCACTTAGGTAGTATGTAGAAAGCTTTAAGATATAATACTCACCTCAATAATAACTATCCAGAAGAGCTACAAAATCCCAGAGCTTTAAAAGCATATCCGAGAGCAAAGGACACAAAGATGTTTAAATGAACTAAAAGCTAAACAGCAACAAGTCATGTCTAGGAGGGAAGGACTTTCAGCTGAAAAAGATCCACCTGGAGCAAAGGCCTTCTTAGCATGCAAGCAGCTGACTGAAAGCTGGGGCAAGGCATAATGGCTGAGAGAAAACTTTTTAGGATCTCCAGGTTTTTATTGAGTGTGGTCCAGTGGTCTCTGAACAATGGAGATGGGGCAAGAAGACTGAAAGAAATTCCACTGAGGCACTCTAGGCCTTCATCAAATGTACTGAAAGATACCCCAAAGGTTGGGCAATGGATAGTATAAAGAGAAGTTTTCCCAGGCACAGAAATCTGTGAGTGGAACTGGAAAGAAAAGAGTACTAACTCCACAGTGATCCTCAAAACAGTTGAGACCAATAGTGAACTGATTCTGTTTAAAGCTGCAACAAAACCTAGATACAGTTCCTCTAATGTTTAGATTGATTAACTGTCCATCTCTCCAACACTATCACCTGGCAGAAGAAGAGACATGCCATGTACTAGGGGTGAAAACTGTTTATTTTAATCTCTACTGTTTGTGTCTATACAATGTATGGCATATAAACTCCAAATTGTGTAACACATGAAGAAACAAGAAAATGTGACTGATAGTCAAGAGGAAACACTCAATAGAAGCAGATCCAGAAATGGCCTAGATTACCACACATGGCCTTTAAAATCACTATGATTAATATGTTAAAGGATCTCATGATGACAAATATATTAAAGGATTTAGTGGAAATGTAGATAGCAGCCACTTAAAAATGGGGAATTTCAGCAGAAAGATGAAAACTGTGATGAAGCGCAATATGGAAATGCAACAACTGAGGAATACAATACAGGAAAAAAAAATGTTGACAGATGAAGCGGACTGTACATAAAATTAAAAAGATTTAGTGAATTGGTATATCAGCATAAATTATCCAAACTGAAAATATATAGAGACACTACATTAGTTTGCTAGGGTTAGCATAGCAAAGTTGCATTGACTGGGAGGCCTAAACAATTGAAATTTATTTTCTCACAGTTCTAGAGGCTAGAAGTCTGAGATCAGGTGGGTTTCTTCTGTGGCCTCTCTCCTTGACTTGTAGATGATCATTTTCGCTCTGTATCTTCACATGATGTTCCCTCTGTATATGTCTCTGTGCAAATTTCCTCTTCTCATAAGGGCATCAGTCGTAGTAGATTGGAGTCTATCCTGTGTCTCATTTTAACACAATAATCTCTTTAAGACCCTATCAACAAATACAGTCTCATTCTGAGGTACTGGGGTTGGAACTGCAGCACATGAATTTTAGAGGAACATGATTCAGCCTATAACAGACATGTGGGGAAACTATCCAATAGTCTAAAGACATATAATTACAATTTTAGAATAGAGATATATAATGGTGCACAAGAAATATATAAAGAGATTATAGAGAAGAATTTGTCACAATTAATGAGGGACATCAATATAAAGATCCAAGTATAGAGAATACAATCCCCTTGATGGATAAGTATACCCAGACACATCATAGTCAAACTGTTAAAAACAAAAGATAAAGAGAAAATTTTGAAAAATATCCACAGGGTGGGAGAAAATACATTACATAATGGGGAACAGTTTTAAGGGTGAAAACGGATGGCTTAATTCTCATCATCATGGAAGATGAGAAGATAATGAAACAATATTGTTAAAGGTCTAAAAAGGGATGAGAGACTGCCAAAATTATCTTTCAAAACTAAAGAAAAAAATAAAACCTCTATTAGATACCAAAAGATAGAAGAATTTGTCTCTAGAAACCTGCACTATAAGAAATGCTAAAATAAATTCTTCAGGCTGATGAAGTGTTAGCAAATGGAGCCCCAGATCTGCAGAAATCAATGAAAAGTATCAGGAATAATAAGTATTTGGGTAGATCTAAAAGACTAATGACTATTAAAGTAAAAATGATAGCAATGCATTGTGAGGTTTATAAAGTTATCTAACATCAAGGTGATTAATGCCTTCAATACCCAACCATTGTAGATTCTTTAAGAAAGATGTTTTTGTAAACTGTAGAGTACCACAAAGTATATATCAAGAAGTTCTTCTTCCAAATTAACTAAGAAGAAAAGAAATATTCATCTTTCTGCATTATTTTATTTCCTTTTTAAAAACATCTCTCCATTCTCAAGCTCTCTATATAATGATATAATCATATATATTGTATATTAGAAAATATGTATACAGACACACATACATATTCTATGAGAGGATACAAACCTATATACAATTCTCTGATCAATAGAAATTTGAGGAAAGATATGGAGGCAATGTCAACACCAGCTAAAGAGCAGAATTTGAGCACATGCTCTTTTTGTAGAAGTCTTCTATGGAAGCCCTAAATTTCTTTGGATCAGTTACCTCTCCCTGAGCCATGGGCTTTGCCTTGCCTTGGCGCAACATGTGTTGATCATCCTTCCTCTTACACTGGGCACTGATTATCAAACATCCTGTGTTGTACTGCTTAAACTACCATCCAATTCCCCTGCAGTTAATCTCAAGTAAAACTGAAAGGCTATGTTAAAAGAGCACCAACCTTCAAAGTTGCATTTGGAAAAATATTCATTTTTACACTCTGTGATTGAAGTCAGAGATGTCTTACTGTCAGAATTCTCAAATGTCATTCCTTCTATAAGAAAGTAGAGGCCATAGGAAGTGTGTGGAACTTTACTTTAAAAAGAACCTCAAGTGAATATTTAGTGGCAACAGAAGGTGCCAGGTTGAAAAATGAAAGCTTGCAGGGCCTTGTGAAAAAACAGAGCTCAAGGATTTGGTTCTGATAATGATGATATCACTGTATAATATGGCATTAATTTCCCCATCCCCATTTCAAAACTGGAGGTTGAAATGATGACCTGGCTCAGGGGTCACATGTTGAAAGACTTGACAGGTAAGTGTTAGGAGTTAAAGATGACAACTGACACTGATACCCAGGAGATTTGACTCCCAGTCTCAGTTCTTTCAGGATCAGTCTGTGTGCCCATAGGTATTTTATATCTCTGAGGTTCCACTCCCTCGTCACAAAATGAGGTGTTAGAATTGATGATGGTCGAGATTGTTTTCAAGGCTGAAATTTTATGAGTGAATGTCCTGAATTTTCTTCTTATAGAGTTACTTTTACATAAAGACTTTAACATAGAGCAAAAAATTGCTTATAGTCAAAATCAACCTTGAAAATTCCACACTGGAGACTAATTTAACATCTACCATTTTTATGTAATTTTAACACAGGTTTTTCTTCAATGGGTAGATTTTATTTTTTATGTTTTATTTTTGTCCATGGCTAAACACAAGTTGGTAGTTGGCTTGCATTCAAGGGCCTTGTGTGGAAAATACTGATTTTTATATACTTTGTCTAGAGAGGTCATTTTTATGTTATTTATTGTTCAGATTTGGACTATACAAAATATTATTCAGGTGTTCACTTTATTTAAAATAAAATTCTAGTGCACAAATAACAAATTCTTAAACCTGGTTCTTCCTTAAGCTTTTCAATTCAATATATAACAGTTACTATTCTATTTATAAGTTTGACAAATTCTAGCAATTACCTTTAAAGAAGTCTTCCATTACTGTGTGATACCATTTATAAATTTAGTTAAAGAAACAACTTCAAACTTTTAAATTACATGTATACATTTAATAAATTTGATTTCCTTTTTGATTACTTCAATTGTTTGGTGAGCCTCAATAAGAAGTTAAATTAGGTTTACATATTTTATAAATAGATCTACAAATATAAGTATTTATGTTCTAATAATGTATATAATAAGCACAATAAGATTTCAGCTTAAAACACATGTCAATTAATTCCTTAAGTCCACATTTTAAACTAGGATTGCAAGACTGTCCATTACTTTACTAGGTCAAAATTTTGTATACATTGTAAATACATGAAAAAGTCAAATATGCTTAGTTTCCTTAACACAAAAAATATTAATATTATAGCTGTATTTCCTTACTTATTTTTTTCTGTGTTTCAATGCAAATATATCCAGGTTTAAAAATATTACTCACTAAGAAAAGAAATGCATCATCTTATGTAATTTAAGAGATATCTTCTTGGCCAGCCGAAATCAAATAATGAAAAAGATACTAGGAAATAGGGATATCCAGATGTGAAGACATGCGGGATAATTTCTATTGACCCCAGTTGCTGGATCCAGCCTATTCCTATAGTCACTATACCTTCAACACTATAACTTAGAAAAGAAGATAATCCTAAACTTCATTTCCTTCAGTTTGAGATGTATTATTACCTAATTAATATAATCATCTCACAGAAATATGCAGTTCCATCCAGATTCCTACACTAACTTGGTTGAATTTGCATCTTTATGCCCTTAAGATTTTGAAATGTTTTTATATATAGTTCCAAAAATACATTTGGAAAGGTGGAATCTTGCACAGAAATAGTCCTCCTGTCTGGGAGGACTCCATAACTTTTAAAGGTATTATAAACATTCCTGACTGACTCTCTGGGTCATACATCTTTACAGTCTTACCAAGGACAGGTGAGGCACTCTTACTATGAGAATTATATGAAGCCAAGACTAAACAAAGACACATCTAGGTTTTTTTTTGTTTTGTTTTTCCTTATTTTTTTTTGTGTGTGTGTGATCACTCTGGGTGATGGGATGCATATCTACTGAAAGGATGAAAAACAAAATCACCTGCCTTATATTTTTGCTTTTATTTTCTTTGTTTCCTCACTTTCCTTACATAAACTTGAATTGCCATAAGGCAAATGTACTTGAGATGCAATCCCTTTTATTTTCTTAAATGTAGTGCTATAGTTCCTAAATGCTGCTCTAGTAATGGTAAGGTTTTTGAAAAAGGCAGGTCCCTAGGATCCTTCCCCAGAGATTCAACTTTATAAGGTCTCAGTTTGACCAAGGATTCTATGCATTTTTTAAAAAAAACTATGTAAGAACAATGAAGATAAGAGTTTGGAATCTCGGCCTGTTGGGCCAGGATCCAGGAATTCTTAATACTCATGTTTAGCAATGTTCTAAATATATTCCCTGAGCAACTTGCTTGGTCTCTCTGAGAAGTATAACATCTTCATGTTACACATGAGGAAATTGAAGAAAAGGTGCCATTATGATCTAACCCTAATTTCTTCTCCTAGTATGTAAGCTGCAAATTGATTGTCCGCAACTATTTCAAGCAGGGAATTAAAACCAAGGAATAAATACAGAAGTGTGGGAAAAGCAGGAAGTATAATGAATGGCAAGGAAGTTCCTATCATCCCATGGCCCAAAACAACACACTCCCTCTAGGAGTCTGAGGGTTGAAGTGAGGACTCTGGCAGTTATTTGGTGTGTCTATTCTAACTGAAATCCAAGAACTGGGGTAACATTCCCAGGGTGATCTGTGGCCTTGGCTAACTACAAAATAGAAACATGCCATACTCCATACTTCATGTATTATCTAACTTCCCCTCTCTTGATGACTATAGCATTTTAGGCCCTCAAGAATTCAAAGCCCATATCTGGTAATTCCCCCAAAGATCTTAGTTTCCTTTTTCATAGTACACACTTATCTGCTCAAATAGATGCAGGCTACTTTGCAGAAGGTTAAGAGGGTAATATTTTCAGTATTTACTATGACAGGATCATTTGGAGTAAGGGGTCTTTCTGCAAAAACCCAGGCTTCCTTTATTAAGAGGGTTCCAGATCTGCTAACCTGTTCAGGTCTAGAAATAGGTCTAGGAACAGGGTAACATGCCATTAGTCTCCATTATGGTAATTCAAGTAAAATATCTTATACCAGACCTAGATGTTTGATTGATTTTGTATACAAATCAAGGCAATAATTCATGGCCAGAGGATGTTTTTTTCTATAATAAACAGTTATCTTAAATAAATTATCCTAGACACTGCAGGCCAAATGATGTCTGTTGCCATTGCGGTGTGAAAGCAACCATGGAAAATACACATATGAAAAGGCAACACAGTGTTCTAATAAAATTATTTTCAAAATAGTTGATATTCCAGATTTGGCCCATGGGCCATGGTTTTCCAACCTCTCATTGAATTCGTTCCAAAGGAACTTTGCTTTATTCACCACTACCTAAAATCTCTTTTAAAAAGGAAGTCTAACAGCCACTCCAGCTCTGCTGCTGGTTATTGTAACTGCATTCTCTTTGCCACTGAAATCAGGGGATTTCCTCAATGATGTCACCTATAATAATCACCTGCAGAAGTCAGCCACCACAAAGTCTTTTTTTTTTCTTTTTTAAAGATTTTATTTTATTTTATTTTATTTTATTGACAGAGAGAAACACAGCCAGAGAGGGAACACAAGCAGGGGGAGTGAGAGAGGAAGAAGCAGGCTTCCCGCAGAACAGGGAGGCTGATGCGGGGCTCCATCCTGGTATTCCAGGTTCATGACCTGAGCCGAAGGCAGTAGCTTAACCAACTGAGCCAGCCAGGTGCCCCCCACAAAGTCTTTAAAGGATCCTAGTAGTCCTGGCATTCAAGCTTTCTCAATGAATGAAGAATTGTCTTGATTCTGCAAGGGAACATGAAAAGCAGTGAGCAAGTGAATAGGTAGAATATGATAAATTCACTACTATCTCCTAATTTTTGGATTTCTTCTTGAACATTATTAGTGAGAAGTTCTGTCATCACAATCTCATTAAATATTTATCATTGTTGAGTCAGTGTTTCGGTCAACCAATCAAGCAATCTGTTAGAGCCACTTGAATATAACACATTGAATCTGTTCTATTCTGTCCTCTTTGGCCTGACAATCTCAGAATTCTGTTATATACATATTACCCAGGTTCTACCAATATAAATTAATACAGTCTTACAATCCCTTTAGTATAAGGCTATCTTCTTCTAGGCCAAACTCTGATCTTATAATCCTAGGCCTGTAGAGATCTGACTATGGTTTTGGGCAAAACTCTGATCCTATAATCCTGGACCTGTAGAAATCTGACTCTGGTTTTGGGCATGACAGCAGTGAGTTGGGATGAGGATGTATCTTTAAAATAACTGGCATCATTTTGCTGAGTAACTGCTCTAGTTGAGTTTATTTTAGGTTCTTAAAGCAAGGGAAGGCTAGTTTGTCCTCTTCTTTGGGCAACAAGAACTATTTCTTCTGGAAAATGGGCTCAGAGGGATTTGGAGTTTCAAAGCTTTCAGATTAATCTGAATTAACTCACAGATCTTCACTGCAGTCTTCAGACTTCTAGTTGTTGTTAACCAAAGCTCTGACACTTATATAAGAGACATGCTGAGGTGCCTGGGTGGCTTAGAGGGTTAAGCCTCTGCCTTCGGCTCAGGTCATGATCTTAGGGTCCTGGGATCAAGACCCTCATCGGGCTCTCTGCTCAGCAGGGAGCCTGCTTCCCCCGCCCCCTCTGTCTGCTTCTCTGCCTACTTGTGATCTCTCTCTCTGTCAAATAAATAAATAAAATCTTTAAAAAAAAAGACATGCTGAAGTTGAGAATCCAATGTATTTTATTATTCTACAGCTAATAAGATCAAATTTTAGTTTTAATTTTCAATGGCTTAGTTCTGTGACCTCATATGAGTCTCTATTAGGGCCATCACAGAACTACTTTGCTTGTATTTTGAACTAAGAGTTTAAAACCACGGTGGCACTTGGGTGCCTCAGTCATTAAGCATCTGCCTTCAGCTCAGGTCATGATCCCGTAGTCCCGGATTTGAGCCCCGCATTAGGCTCCCTGCTTGGCGGGAAGCCTGCTTCTGCTTCTCCCTCTCTCACTCCCCCTGCTTGTGCTCCCTCTCTAGCTGTGTTTCTCTCTGTCAAATAAATACATAAAATCTTAAAAAAAAAAAAATTAAAGCCAGGAGATTGCCAGTTTCTTTCTTTAAGTTACCCAGTATAGCCAGAAGCTATGTAACTGCCCCTCAGTTCTTGTAATCTTGCCCACCATGAAGCAGTCACTTGATATCTACAAGCCCAGCATTAATAAGCATATCATTCCAGGAGATGAGAGGGAATAATTTCAATTACTGTGTTGTCCTTTTACAGTATGGATTACCATTTCCTACTAATAATAAGATTATAACTATATATAGGCCTGATCAGATTATATAACCAATTCCAGATGTTTGTTTGTTTCTGGGAACAATTACTGGTATAATGCAGCATCAATTAGTG
>PITA01032873.1:0-13441 GCA_004023965.1 Spilogale gracilis
GGGGGGGCGTGGAGAAGGGGCTGCCTGCAGGGGGCGCGTGGAGAAGGGGCTGCCTGCAGGGGGGCTGTGGAGAAGGGGGCGAAGGTCCACCCTGTGCCAGGACTCAGGAGGCATGGATCTGGTCCCAGGCACGGTGGTGAGGACTACGTCTTCTCTCTGCTAACGGGCTACTGTGAGCCACCCACTGGGGTGTCACTGCGAGAGGGCCTCTACTTTAACCCCTACTTTCCTGGCCAGGCCATTGGCATGGCTCCTCCCATTTACGATGAGGTCCTGGAGTTTGATGATGGTGAGACGCCCCCCATCCCCCACTGCCACCTGGGGATCAGCACGCTGGGTCCTCCTCTTCCCTCTGCCAGGGATGCTTCCTGGGTCGGGCCCTGCACTCTCCTTGGCTCAGGCAATGAGTGAGTGTGTGTGTGTGTGTGTGTGTGTCTGAGCCAGCTTATGGGCAGCCTCCAGTCCATCGAGCCCAGACCCCTATGTGCTAGGGGCAAGGGGGTCTCGTTCCTTGTGAAACCTTGGTGAGCCCATCTTGGCTGTGTGAGGGGGGTGCTCCAGGGCTACCCCACATTGGGTAAGGACCCCAAGGGCAACCCTCACCACTTCTCCTGGGCCCAGGCACCCCAGCCACCATGTCCCAGGTAGCCAAGGACGTGTGTACCTTCCTGCGCTGGGCATCTGAGCCAGAGCACGACCATCGCAAACGCATGGGGCTCAAGGTAAAAGGGGTGGGCATGGGAGGGGCTGGGTACCCGCAGAGTTCCTGTGCTTCCTTCGTCTGAGCCTGCCTTGTTCCCAGATGTTGATGATGATGGGCTTGCTGATTCCCCTGATCTATGCCATGAAGCGGCATAAGTGGTCAGTCCTGAAGAGCCGGAAGCTGGCATATCGGCCCCCCAAGTGACCCTGCCCAGTGTCTGCTCACTGTCTTGCCTGAATGGGCCCTCCAGCCCAGGAGCCACCCTGGACCTGTTCAGGCCTCAGCTGGCCCTCTTGCCCAAGCCCCGCCTTCTTTGGTTAAAGAAGGGAGGGGCCAGGAGATCAGGTTCTAGCTCCAAATTCTTCAGACTCCATCATGGAAATAAATTAAGTTTCTCAACACATATGTTTGAGCTGTTGTGATGGGAGGATAGTTTTCAGGGGACTTTGGGACTGAGACCCCTGCTCTCAAGCTCCCAGGGATGTTCCGTGGAGTGCGGCCAACGTCCTGGATGTGGGACAGGAAACAACAGAGAGGTCGCGGCACTCAGGAACCAGCCCTTTGTCTGTGTGTGAGCCACTTGGCTTTCATCCCCCCGGGGCAGCAAGGAGCCCTTGGAAACATTTCAGCAGGGGAGAGGCCTGGCCTGGAGGAGCTGCTGGGGTAGGAAGACCGCCTCCAGCCCTGCTGAGAGCAGAGTGGGCCGAGGCCACCCGGAATGTGCTCTGGGCAAGCCCCAGGGCACCACACAGCCCCACCTTAGGGCTCCTAGCTTCTGAGCCTTGGGGGGGGGGGGTTAAGGAACACCCTGGTGGGAACAGCCCATGAGTGGTAGCCTGAGTCTGGGAAGGGTGCGAGCTGGGTGGGAGCAAGCAGAGCCCGTGCTTGAAGGTTCTGGTGAGCAGCGGGACTGGGGTGAGGCTCTGCATGCCCTCGGGGTCTGGGAAGAAAGCCTAGCCCCTGCTTCTGAGGCCCCTGCGGTGTGGAGCCCTGCGTGATGCCCAGCAGGCCCCGCCTGCCATCCCCCCTCAGCTCTGTCTGCAGAAAGGCGCAGAGACTGGGCACTCAGCTGTCTCAGAAGCGTCTTTAATGAGCGGACTGCAGCCCCTCCACAGCCTGGGTGCGATCAGTAGCGAACAGTCAGCAAAGGTCCCCTGCGAGTTTCAGGAGGGGGTCCAGGGACCTCGGGCCTGGAGGGACTGGGCCATCTTCTCTCTTTGTGACCTGGGGCTGAGGGACACATGGGTCATCCTGTCATTCTGCCCGTTCTGCCACCCTCTGCGCCCCCCAAGCCGCTGCCCTGTACCTTTGCCCGCTGCTGGGCCGAGGCCGCAGGGAGGCGGTCCCAGGTGTGGGGCCTCTGCGCGCTGCACATCTCACAGCCAGGTCGGCTGGGGGTGTTGACGAACGTGCAGGAAGGGCAGGGCCAGCCGGGCTGTGGGGTGGGGAGATGTCACTGCTGCTCGTTCCAGTGCCCACAGAGCCCCAGCCGCCCCGCCCAGCCCCTTACGCACCTGAAGGGGGCTGGGGGGCCTGGAGCTGGCTGGCTGCGGAGCTCTGGGCAGCCCCAGTGACTGCGGAAACAGGCGACTTAGTTCCCCATCCGCCTTCTGGGGGCCCTGAGGGCTGTGTCCTGCAGTAGACGACGGTGGGGGGCTCAGGGGTGTGTCCGGCTGTACCTTGCCTTCCTCATCCTGCCCACGTCAAGGACTCACCTGGGGCTTCTCGGGGGGCTGAAAGCAGGTAGAGGAAAGCAGGATCCCCGTCCCGCCTGACGCCATAGGAGGCAAGACTGCACTCGGGTGCACAGAGGCGCCGCCCGATGACCCAGCGCTGCACAGCTGGTGGGAAGTCAAACTCCGAGAACACCTGGGGCCAGAGCACCAGGGCCAGGCAGTGTCACTGAAGGTGCCCTGTCCCCAGCACGGCTCCCCAGACCCCATGCTGACCTGCTCCTGGAGGGCCGCAATGGTGCAGTGGGGGTGAACTTGCAGTGAGATGTGGGCAGAGGACGCAGCATCTTCAACTGTGACCTGTAGCCTGGGTCAGAACATAGGTCAGGTGAGGACAGGGGTCGTGGCACGGCTGGGGTGGCAGAGTGAAGGCCTCACCTGATGGGGCCGGGAGGGAAGCAGGTCTCCTGGAGCTGGACACTGAGAGCCACGTGGTGTCGGGCCAGGATGGCTGCTGCTTGGGCCGCCCCCTTCGCATCCCCATCCTCAATGGCCTGGGCCAGGCTCCCCACCAGCTCTTCTGCAGGGAGAGAAAAAGCCATCAGAGCTGAACAGAGACTGCTGCTTCCAACCCCCTCCGCCACCTGCCTTTACCTTTCTCCACAGAGTCTCCCGGGCTCCAACAAAGATCCACCTTGGGCTGTGAGGTCTGGAGTGCGGGCACATCAGGGGGACTGGGCAGGGGAACAGGGCACATTTCTGGGCCCAGGGCTTGGGGTAGGCTGCCTAGGAGGGAAGATGTGGGACAGGCTGGGGTTTCCTGAGGTCCAGCCGCCAAGCCGAGTACGCACAGGCCTCTGCTTTCTACGATATCTGCTACCTGCTGGCTCAGCCCACGCCAGGGCTCTGGACCGCTGAGTAAGCCAGACTCCACCTCGGCCCTCACCAACCCCCACAAGGTCCCTGCCAACTCCTCGGGGCTGAAGCTGCACTTGGCTTCTCCTTGGGCTCTGGTGTGCTTCCAGACTCTTCTGTCTAGCCCCACCTTGGCCCTTCCACTGAAGAGGCGCTCTCAGTCTGCCAGCGATGCTCCCTTGGCCTCGAAACAGAAGCAAAGCAGATCCTCAGAAGGGGCCTGCCCTTGGGGTCGTCCCCCCTTGGTGCCCTCAGGGACACGCATCCCACTGGCTCTGCCATCGGCACAGGGCACCCTGGGGGCTCCCCCCGCCTGCTCAGGGTGCCCTCACAGAGCTGGCTGTGCTGCAACCTCCCCTTCTGACCTTCCGCCTGAGGCCCAGCCCACCCGCTGCTGACGGGGCTCCTGCGACGGCCTCAGGCCTTCTCTCTTACCGGGAGAGAAGCAGGGCTCCTGTGCACCCAGGACCAGGCCCAGCGCAGCCTCGGGTGAGCCCGAGAACACACGCACACTCTTGCCTGGAGGCTTTTGTACCTGCTGCTTCCTGGCCACACGGGCGTGACGATCACCCCAGTCTCTTCCAGTTTTATCACGGCACCTTAACGAAGCCTCCCCTGCCACCCTATTGAAAACTGCAGACCCCTCTCTTCCCGTACTCCCATCCTCCAACATCTGAAAGAAGCTTACTTATTTTTTCAACTCGAATATACATGTATGTACATGTATATATATTTTTAAAGACTTTATGTATTTGACAGAGAGATCTCAAGTAGGCAGAGGCAGGCAGAGAGGGAAGAGGAAGCAGGCTCCCCGCTGAGCAGAGAGCCCGATGCGGGACTCGATCCCAGGACCCTGAGATCATGACCTGAACCGAAGGCGGAGGCTCTAACCCACTGAGCCACCCAGGCGCCCATGTACACGTATATTTTTTGAGGGAGGGAACATGAGCAGAGGCAGAGGGATAAAGAATCTCAAGCTGATTCATAACCAAACGCTTAGCCAGCTGAGCCACCAGGCGCCCCCCAACCTAAGTACTTTCTAATTGAGGGGCACCTCGCTGGCTCAGCTGGTGAGGCATGTGACTCCTGATCTTGGGGTCGTGAGTTTAAGCCTCAGGTTGGGTATAGGGTTACTCAAGTAAACAAATAAAAGGCACCTGGGTGGCTCAGTTGGTTAAGCACCTGCCTTCGGCCCAGGTCATGACTGCAGGGTCCTGGAATCGAGCCTCGTATTGGGCTCCCTGCTCAGTGGGGAATCTAACTCTCCCTCTGCCCTTCACCACCACTTGAGCACTCTCTAATAAATAAAATCTTTTTTTTTAAGATATATATTTTTTTAAGATTTTATTTATTTGACAGAGAGAAGCACAGCCAGAGAGGGAACACAGGCAGGGGGAGTGAGAGAGGGAGAAGCAGGCTTCCCGCCGAGCAGGGAGCCCGATGTGGGGCTCGATCCCGGGTCTCCGCGATCATGACCTGAGCTGAAGGCAGTCACTTAACCAACTGAGCCACCCAGGCGCCCCTCTAATAAGTAAAATCTTTAAGTAATTATAATTAAAAAACAAATGTCACCTAATATTTTTGGATGCACAAGGCTCCGTTAGTTCTAAGCGTAAACCACAGTGACTCCACAAGTCAGTACGCCATGCTGTGCTTGCCGCAAGCATACGTCACCTGTGTTACAGGTCTGCCTCCCTTCTAGAAATGCAAGCTCCAAAAGGCAGAGATTTGAAGTCCGAGTCATGCTGACTTTCCAAAACCTAAAACGCTTAGTCAGTACAGAGCAGGTGCTGAACCCACTGCTGGTGAACGGGTGAATGAACAGCCTTCCTCCTTCCACAAGTGCTGTGGTGTCTGGGCCTCTCAGGTCACGTTGTATGGTTTTCTTCTTGGCTTTCTGGCAGCTCTTCTGACACATTTATGGGCCCTGTCCTTTGCTTGCTGCATTGTCTGCCTGTCAGATTCTCTCTTGCTTCTCTCTCCTAGTGACCTGGGTTGACCTCTTCAGAGCCCCACCCCAGCCCAGATGCACCTAGCAGCTCCTGTCCCCTCCACGCCCTTGCACAGGCCCTGTCGGGGAGCTCCACAGCACTCCCCCCTCCAGCTCTGTGTCTCAACCAGGAACTCTTCCATTTAAATACCCACGAAATCCATTCAATTCCATCTCCCAAGCATCTCTGGTATCAGCCTTCTCTCCAGCCCTACGTGCACACCCCTACACACAGTCCTCCAGCAGGCTGAGCCTGGCACTCTCCCACTGTACATCCCCATTGCTCCAGACCCCGAGGACCTGCCTGCTCTGCCCGCCAGAGTTGTCTGGTACTCCAGGCTTCAGCTTTTCCCTCTGGGTTCCCCTTCTCCACTTTCTCCCCCTGGGAGCCTTCCCAGGGCCCACCAGTGGGTAAAGCGGGCCCCGCTTTCCCCACTGCTTCCCCATCCAGGCCTGTGGGGCTGGAGCTACTCCTGGGAAGTACCCACCGGCCCTGCCCAGCCAAAATGAATCCTTGCTCCAGAGCACTAACCGTTCTGTCCCTCCATGGTGGCACCTCGGACTAGCGCTGCCCACCGCTGAGCTTCCTGGGAGTTGAGGAAGTGCAGGCTGAGGGTCCCAGGCCCTCCGGGTGGAGGCTGCAGCTCATGCTGGCCGGGGCCTCGGACCGTGTAGGAAACTGACTCCAAGGGCCACTCCAAGCTGACCTGAGGATGGGAGAGTCCGGGCTCAGTGTCTGCCGCCAGCACACACTGCACGACGACAGAAGGAATACCGGGCCACATCTACCGGTCACTTACACTGACCTCCGCCCTTTACTCCTATTATCTTACGAATCCCTCACGGGTCGCGTCTAAAGGCAGGAACTAGAGCACTGGTCCCCATCCCACAGACGAGGAACCGGAAGCACGGGCAAGCGAGCTGCTCAAGGGCGCGCAGCCGGCCGGCGGAGGGGACCGGGCCCGGCCTCGCGCCCCCGCCGCCCCCACTCACCGCCCCGGGCCCCGCGCCCAGCAGCTCCAGCCGGAAACGCCCGGGCCGCTCGGGGTCTGCGCTCAGCTGCAGCTTCCGCAGCTGTGCCTCGGCGTCCGGCCCCGCGCCCAGTGGCCTCACCGCGGCGTGAACAGCCAGGAGCACCGCGGCCGAGTGCGGGTCCGAGGGCGGCGCCATCTCCGGTCCGGCCCCGGCCCGGCCCCCCGAGTCCGCTTCCGTGAGCTCGGACCTCCGAGCGTCTCCGCCGACCGGAAACTAGGGCCGCGAGCCTGGGGTTCCGGCCGTGGCCAGAGCGTCGGAGCCCGGGTCTGACCCTCCTGCTTTGCCCAGGACGGACACGGCCTAAAGGCTCGGCGGGCCGGGGCTGCAGCCCAACGGTCCGGGTCCACCCGGCCCCGCCGGGTGGGAGCAGGACGCCGTTCCCAAGCTCCTTCGGCCCGCCCCCCGCCGGCTACTGGGCTGCCTGGCCCGCCCACCCCGCGTAGGTCCGCCCACCCGGCAGGTCCTACAGCCACTCCGGGGAACGCGGGCTGACATCAGGGGCGGGACGAGCGAGGGCCTCAACCAATGAGCGCCAGGAAAGGAGGCGGGTTCGCACGACCTGCAAGAGTGACAGACAGGCACCGAAGCCAGTAGAAGTGGACGCTGGGAGTGATTAGCGGGAGACGTTCCCAATGGCTATCCGAGCTCTCGATCCCGGCGGCTGGAGCAAGCCATTCAGGGCCGGGGGGCCGGGCCTTGCGGACGCTTGTTGTTGTCCGGCCCGGGGAGGCAGAGGTCGCCTGCTCCGCTGCTTTGCTCGTTCAGGCCTTGTGTGGCGGTCGGCGGGCAGGTCGGTCGCGGGAGTCGGTCGCCGTGCAGGGGCGAGGCTATGTCGCGGTGGCAGCCCGGCAGGGCCGGCAGGGCCGGGAGTAACGGGACGTCGCCGCAGAGCCTCTTTCCCCGGATACAGTGCGGCCCGAACGGAGGCCGCGGCGCCGCCCTCCGGTCCTGAAGAGCTCGCGCTTCCAGGAGCCCTCACCCCCTTCTTTCCCGCGCCGACATCAACCGGCCTGCTCCGACACGGCCACACCGAGCGCTGCGCAAGCAGGTAGGTGCCCGCCCTGTGCCGGGCGCCGAGTCGGGGCCTCCGGAACTCCAGCCCCCAGCGGACTTCGCGCTGGCGCGCGTGCGCGTCCGGGAGCGCACGGCCTCCTGGGATTTGTAGTTCCCCGCGGCTGGCTTGGGGTTTTCTTTCGCTCGGGGCCGATAGGCGGGTGCGGCCGGGCGAACGCTGGAGCGCCCTAGGGGCGGGCCGCTAGGCCCTTCGGGGGTCGTGGTACCTGCCTATGTCCCTTGGCGTCCGAAGAACTAGGCGCCCTTGCGGAGAAGAACGGAGAAGCCTATGGGTCTCCTCTCCACCTCGCTAGAGGCCCTGTAGCACAGGAAGAGCGCTGCGTCCAGGTGACCTCAGGGCCCCAGCCGCAGGTGTGCTGGATCCTAACCCAGTGCAGGTTCTTAACCCTAGCTGAGAAGCTTAGTCCGAGGGGTACTGCAGGAGTCCCGCGCGTTCGCGGGCTCACCGTGACCGACCCACCCCCCCGCCCATGGTGGGTGAGGCTCTTCAATCCGGATGGACGGCGTCCAGGAAGATAACCCAGCGAGCCCTAGCATGAGCAGGATCCCTGGTACACCCCCAGGTATCAGGGCGGGGAGGACAGGGTTGGCTGAGCTGGAGCCCAGGCTTGCCACTCTCAGGTAACAAGAGCTAATTTATCTCTCCTGGCAGCGCTGAGGGCTTAGGAGTAAGTGCAGGAGGGACCCAACTTGTTATTAACGGCTCCTGATACTGCCTAGGGAGGCCAGAGGCTGAGCCCCAGAGGCCGGATACTCAGGGACTGGCTTCACATCCTCAGGCAGCACTAGCTCCTCGGAGCACAGGACCCTTTCCCCAAAGACATGAAGTTGTTGGAGAACTCGAGCTTCGAGGCTATCAACTCACAGCTGACAGTGGAGACTGGAGATGCCCACATCATCGGCAGGTGAGGCCTGGGCTCCATGGGGCCCCTGAGGTCATGGCATCCTGGCCCAGAGTTGAACCCGACGGGGGGTATGCTTCACGGTCCCCATTGCGCCTTATAGGATCGAGAGCTACTCGTGTAAGATGGCGGGAGACGACAAGCACATGTTCAAGCAGTTCTGCCAGGAGGGCCAGCCCCACGTGCTAGAGGCGCTGTCTCCACCCCAGACCTCGGGCCTCAGCCCCAGCAGGTGAGCTGGGGCAGAGTCTGTCCACTGCGGGCTGTGGGGTGCAGGCCAGCGCTGGGCTGACGCTTTTCTCCGTGCAGACTGAGCAAGAGCCAGGGTGGTGAGGACGAGGGCCCGCTAAGTGACAAGTGCAGCCGCAAGACCCTCTTCTACCTGATCGCCACACTCAATGAGTCCTTCCGGCCTGACTATGACTTCAGCACAGCCCGAAGCCACGAGTTCAGCAGGGAGCCCAGCCTCAGCTGGGTGAGGGTCAGGCTGGGAGGAGGGGCCCGCAGCCTCACCGCTATGCTTACTGCCCTTCCCACCTGCAGTGGCCCCTGGGCTTGGCCCAGTTCCTGTCCTCTGTCGCGCATCCTGAGTCAGTCCCGACTGTGACCATCCTAGGTGGTGAACGCCGTCAACTGCAGTCTGTTCTCGGCAGTCCGGGAGGACTTCAAGGCCTTGAAGCCACAGCTGTGGAATGCGGTCGATGAGGAGATCTGCCTGGCCGAGTGTGACATCTACAGGTGGGCTGGCGTCCCTGCAGGCGGGCCCTGGGCGTGTGTGGCACGCCGGCCTTCACACCGCCTCTTGCCCTACACTCCCCAGTTACAACCCAGACTTGGACTCAGACCCCTTCGGGGAGGATGGCAGCCTCTGGTCCTTCAACTACTTCTTCTACAACAAGCGGCTGAAGCGGATCGTCTTCTTCAGCTGCCGCTCGATCAGGTTGGCTCCTGTTGGCCTCCTCTCCCTGAGCTCCTCTTTGGCCCGCACACCGTTTCCCTAGCTGTGCCCGGCCCATTCCTGACTTGGTCCTTCCTGGGCATCCTCCCCGGGGTCAGCAACAGGCCAGGGGTAGGCGGTCCTAAGACCAGTTCCCACACCTCCCCCAGTGGGTCCACGTACACCCCTTCGGAGGCGGGCAACGAGCTGGACATGGAGCTGGGAGAGGAGGAGGAGGAGGAGGAAGAGGAGAGCAGAGGTGGAGGCAGTGAGGGCGGACCCGAGGAGAGGAGCGCCATGGAGGAGGACAGGTGTGTGATGGTTGCTGGAGGCAGGGGTGGCTAGGACGGAGTGGGCACTCCTTTGCCTGATCTCCTGGGTTTCGGCTCTTCTGAGATCATCATGTGCCACCTTTTGCCCAGGGTCCCGGTGATCTGTATGTGAGGATGAGGAGCAGAGGCCCAGCTTCATGCAGCTTCAACCAGTGCCTGGAACTGCCCCCTCCACGGGCCCCAGCGCTCCCAGGCTGGTGGTCAGCCCCTGGCCCTGCCCCGGCTCCAGTGCCGCCCAAGGCCACACCCACCTAGCCCTTTGGCTCCCGCCTACAGATGTCTACTCACCCCCACAGGCTCCCGCTGCCCGTGTTGTGGTTGGCCAGGACCGCACAGGGCCCGGTGGGAAGAGCCACTGCCCTGTCCCAGTGAACTGATGTAGGCAGGGACAGCTGGACTACAGAGTTTATTTTTGTATTTTGTGCCAGATCAGGCATGGGCCTGCACACTCCAGCCCGGAGGGCCTGAGATCCAGTCAGCAGGCCCCTGCGGTCACCACCCTGGGCTTGGCCAGCCCCTGGCGCCCACCTGTACCCATGCTCCCCTCCCCTGCCACCTCGCCCGTTGGGCAGCGTGCACTGAGTGTCACTTTGCTGCAGCTGTTTGTTTCCAATAAAAATTTCTGTGACTTAGTGGAGACCTAGTCTCTGTGCTGTGTTGGGGGGTGGGGTCTGCGTCGAAGGCGGAGCCTAAGGCGTCTGGTAGCCTAGCAACGGCCTTAGGGGCCGTTGAGCCGCTGAGCCTCCTGAGCCGCCAGCCCGGCAGAATGGAGACTGCAGTGTCAGAGGCGAGCAACCGCTGTTCAGTAGGAGGCGACAGTCGCCCGGGTCTGTGTGATGCTGACAGCTGCGACGTCCCGGACCCAGGGCTGCTCCAGGAAAAGAACGGTGAGGTGGCCTGGGTTGGCCCCCCAGACGCCCACACGACAGCAGGCCTGCCTCCCTCCCTCGGGCAGTTCTGTGTGCTGCGAGGCCGCACAGCCCGGGCAGTCCCTGACCCCAGCGGGGCCCCGGCCAGGCCGCGCCTGCAGCCTCCAGAGCCCCGGCTGCAGGAGCACAGGGTGACGCGCTGCCACTGCTAACCTGCAGGGTTGTTTGCCAGGCCGGCCCCGCGGCTTTTTACCAGCAGCTCGCGGTTGCAGAACATGACCCCACGTGCCCGTGCCCACCAGCTGTGGCTGCACCTCCGGGCAGGCCTCCGTGACTTTGTGGAAAAGGTGGGGCTTGCCTGTGGGCCCTGCCTCCAGGCCTCTGTTCTGGCCCATCTCTTCCCCCAGGTGTCCCTAATCCACCCCTAGCCTGGATCCCCTTGGCTCCGGGAGGCAGGCACACTACCTCTCCAGCCCCCACTCCCCCTCCGCTGACTGCAGGCCTGCCCCCCCCCCGGCCCACAGGAGAAGAGAAGCGAGCTGTGTGCGGCACACCTGACCCACGGGCTGGAGCCGCTGCGCCACCTGGAAGTGGCAGCTGGGCTGTGCTCAGTGGCACAGGACCCAGCGGGCGGATGCTTCGTGGTGCTGGATGGTGCAGGCCACCTGCACGTGCACAGAGAGGACGGCTGGGCTTACAAGAAGCTACAGGCCCCAGCCGTGCTCACGGGGCTGGTGGCGGTGCCCGGCCCGCTGGCTGTCGAGAGCCGCTTTGTGGGTTGGGGCCCGGAGGGGCTGGCCATCCTAAGTCCTGACCTCAGCCTGCTGTGGCTGAGCAAGTCGGGGGTGGGCAGGGCGCCAGGACGCAAGCCCATCTGCTGTCTGCCAGTGCCCCGCCTGGGGCTGCTGCTCGTGGCAGAGGCCGGGGGCAGCCTGGTGCTCTGGCAGTTCCATTCAGGGGGTCGCCGCCTGGTGCCATGCAGGGCACCTCTGCACCTGCCACCAAGCCCTACAGGTACACTCTCCCGTTTGGTCCTGGGGCCCCCGCATTCCCACCAAGTCCCATGCTGCTTCGTGGCCTCTGGCTCGACCGTGCTCGCCTTTGATCTGTACACCTGGGCTCTCATAGACATGCGCCGGGACCTGCACCAGACGTGAGTGGCGCCGGGGGACCGGGAGCAAGGGAGGGCAGCAGGGAGAGGCAAGTCCAAGAGGGCAGGCGGGTCATGGCAGGGGCACAGGTCCTCACACACCAGGAGGTGCTGAGTCGGCCAGGGCCTCCTCCTCCCCTTCAGCACTATCTTGGACATGGCCTACTGCACAGAGGTAAAGGCCATGGTGACAGCCTCTCGTGACAGCACAGTGAAGGTGTGGGAGGCTGACTGGAGGATCCGGATGGTGTTCATGGGCCACACAGGTGCGCCATGCCAGGGCAGCCTTGAGGCCCGCTCCCTCTCCCTGTGCATGCCCAGCGGGAAAGAGCTCTGGGCAAGCTCTGCCAGTTCTAGCCAAGCGTCCCGTGCTGGCTGCGTTCCGGGCTGACCCTGCGTCCGAGTGACTCGTGCCCCCCCTACAGGCCCGGTGACAGCTCTGGCGGTGCTCCCGAACACGTCGCTGGTGCTGTCGGCCTCGCAGGATGGGACACTGCGCACATGGGACTTGCAAGCGGCAGCACAGGTGGGCGAGGTGGCGCTGAACTGCTGGGGCCAAGGCGTGGCGTCCGGGCACGTGACCCGCCTGCTGGCGCCCGCCGGCCCCGGCTGGCCAGTGCTCTCCCTGAGCGCCAGCAGCGTGGACCTGTGGCACCTTCGGCAGCTCTACTCGCCGTTGGCGCAGCTGTCGGCGCCCGTGCTTCACCTGCAGCTGGTGCCCGCGCTGCCCGCGCCCCCGCGCCCCTTCCTGCCGGCGCGCCTCGTGTGCGCCTGCGCCGACGGCTCGGTCTACCTGGTGTCGGTGGCGACCGGGCGCACCGTGAGCGCGCTGCTGCTGGAACCCGAGGACCGCGCAGCCTCGGTGCTTTACTGCCTCCCCCGTGAGGCGCTCTGGCTGCTGACGCGCGCCGGCCACCTGGTGTGTGCCAACGCGGCGCGCTGCCCCATGCGCGTGCTGCAGCGCGTGTGCCCGCCCGCCGCCGCCGCGCGCAGGCCCTGCTGCCTGCACCTGTACAGCCACCTCCCGGACCCCAGCGGCGCCCGGGCCAGCTGGCAGGCTGTGTGCCGGCGTGCGGGGGCGCCGGGCCGGAGCGACCCGCAGCAGGCCTGGAAGGACAAGAACCGGTGGGTGCCCGGGCCTGCGACGCGATGCGGGGCGGGGCGGCGGTGCCTGTGCCCACAGGCTGCTGTCCTGCACAGGTACCTGCCCATGCTGGGGCACACGGATGGCACCCTGTCGGTCCTGGAGTGGGGGGGGTCAAAGACCGTCTTCCAGACCGAGGCGCACAGCCCAGGCCCGGTCACCGCCATTGCGTCTACCTGGAACAGCGTTGTGACCTCGGGTCCGTATCCCCCCTCCCCTTCTAGTTGGCCTGGGAGTCCCCTCCCTGCCCCACAAAGGCCCAGCCCTGGCTCCCCCCTCCCCGCCACAGGCGGAGACCTGACGGTGAAGATGTGGCGGGTCTACCCCTATGCCGAGGAGAGCCTGAGCCTGCTGCGCACCTTCTCCTGCTGCCACCCGGCCGTAAGGCTCTGCGCCCTCGGGTCGCGAGTCACTGTGGGCTTTGAGCATCCCGACAGCGCCACTTACGGCTTGGTGCAGTTTGGCCTGGGCGACCACCCTCGCTGTGATCACCCGCCCCAGGACGACCCCACGGACCACATCACCGGTGAGCGGGCAGGGTAGGAGTAAAGCCCAAGGCACCGCCAGGCCCTGGTCCCTCACCGAGCCCTGGTCCCTCAGGCCTGTGCTGCTGCCCCTCGCTCAGGCTGTATGCCTGCTCCAGCCTGGACCACACCGTGCGCATCTGGACCGCAGAGAACCGCCTGCTGCGGTGGGCTGGGCTGGGGCTGGGCTGGG
>PITA01032874.1:0-13431 GCA_004023965.1 Spilogale gracilis
AAAAAAAAAAAAAAAAAAAAAAAAAAGAAAAGGCCCAGAGGCTGGAGGGAGCAAAGTCCAGCTGGGAAATAGCAAGAAGGTGTGTGGAAGCATGTGGTTGGGAAGCACATTTTAAGAGGGGGGGGCAGAGGTGGGTGGTGCAGCTGGAGAATTTTAATCAGGGGTCAGACCACAAGACTGTCACTCAGTGTAAACCTTCGGACTCTGTCCTGAAAGAAAAGTTCCTGCCCCGCAGCACCCTGCACATTTGCATTCCGCTTCTCTGTCTATTCTGCTTTTTAAATGGATGCTTACAATGGCCCTGCTAGGAACACCTTAACCCCTTAGAGCAGAAACCAGGCCTGCCCTACTTGAGCAGGAAGCATCCTGGACCCGGAATCAAAGGGCCTGGGTTTATTCTGCAGCTGGCTCTCTCAGAAAGAGAGAGCCCCTTACCTTGCACCTGTAACATGAGTAAAATTGAGCTTACCCAGGGCTGGCTTCATGAATGTACACCTTGTGCAGACCCCAGGACCCTGTGCTCACAACGACCCTGGCCCTGGTTTAACGCTCTGCTGTCACTATCTTGAAATTCTTACTAATTTTTGCAAGAAGAGCCCCCACATTCTCATTTTTCACTGGAATCCACAAATTATGCAGCTGATCCTGAATCCATCTCACGGCGATTGTGTGAAAATAAAAGAACATCCAGTATGTGAAAGGTCTTTAAAGATGATAAAGCACTAATGAAATATAAGGCATTATGGAGATTATTCCAAGTGACATGATGGTCTCAGGTTTGTTGGTCTTCCTGTAGGCCAGGACCTGGAGACCCAAAGATAATTAAACCTGGTCACCATCCTTAAGGAACCCTGGGTTTTTCCATAAAGCACATGAAACCATGCCAACAGTATCCAAGTCCAGCACTCTTTCTTCTATAATCAACTCTCACTAACGTGGCTGTCTGCTCCACTGTTCTCTGACAGCTTTCAAGCTTGGGGCGTCTTCCTGATCCTTACACTGCCTGGAATAGTGTTTTGTATGTACAGGTGCCCAGTAAATGTTTGTTGAATGAATTAATACATTTGAGAGAATGACAAGGTTATGTTTCAAGTGTCCCAGTTTTAATCTCCTTTAAGGCTCCCTACCATTCATTTTGTGCTGTGTCTTGGCGTAAAACCCTCAATGGTCGGACCTCTGCCTCTGTCTTCCTCTCCTGTTGCGCCCCTACCCTCTAGCAGCCACTCCTGGCTTCCTCTGGTCACTCCCATCTACCATACCCCTGCCTCCTCAGGGTCTTGGCACATGCTATTCCTTTCTGCCTAGAACACTGTTCTTTGTTCTCACCCATTGCCAGGTGACCTCTAGCTTGTCATTCACATTGCATCTCAAGCTTTCCTTTTTCAGGGAGGCCTGTGCTCATCTCCCCATCCAGACCCCCTCCTCCTGAAGCTCCCTTCAAACCCTGCAAGCCTCACTGTCCTACCACTGATTGCGACTGCAACTTTGCACTTTGTGTGGTGACGTTGACAGGTACCCACTTGTGTACTTATAGGATCCCATTCGTTTGGTTCCCTGCAGTATTGCACAGTGCCTGCCATAGGAGAGGTGGTCAGTAAGCATGTGGTGAGTGCATTCAGAGGGGCATGTTTGCAGCGTCTGAGTGTGGGTGTTTTCTCCAGCATCAGGGAGAGCTCCCTTAGACCTAGGACTATATAGTAACCTTCCTAACAATGAACACATAGCAGGGGCTCCTGTATGCTCCAGGCATTGTGCTCAGCCCTCCAAATGTGCCATCTCACGCTATCCCCACAGTCCATCCACAAGATGGCGTTGCCCCACTTGACAGATGGCAAGACTGAGGCTTGGAGAGGTTAAATGATGATGGAACGTTCCCAAGGTCGTAGGTCTCCTAAGAGACAATCTGAACTCAAGGTGAACTCTGGCTAACATGGAGTCTGGGCTCCTCATTGGTCTCTTTTACCACTTCTGGTTTCCAATCCTGCCTCTCCCCACAATGTGCTGTGTTGTCTTCTTGGGCAGTACATGCACAGGGCCCATGCTGCTCACACATGAGCTGTGCCGTATGTGACACATGCACACATGCAATGAACACGGGCAAGAGACTTGCAGGCACAGGGACCCATCCTGGCTCTACCCTTAATAGTTGTGTGATTCTGAGCAAATCATGTTTGCTATGGAGACGCACGTGCTTTAACCATAAAGTTGAAAATGGCATGCACTGAGACTACCTTTCTTCCCAGGGCTAATGCTGGGTTAGGTCCCAGCTGGATCTATGTGGTTCTTCCTAGATCGTCCTTCCCCCTGCCCCAGCCATGCTGCAATTCTTCCTGCTCTTTGAACATATGAAGCTCCTTCCTGCCCATGGCTTTGGCCCCTGCTAAGACCTCTGCCTGGAGCATCTTCCTCTGATCTGCAGGGGGTCGGCTGCTTCCTTGGTGTGCAGATTTTGGCTTAGGTGTCACAGAGGGGCCTTTCCCACCCACTTGAGCTAATGCTGGGGCTCCCCCGCAGTCACTCTCTTACCTGGGCCTGGTTGGTTTGCTGCAGAGACCTCATCACCATTTGAAATTGTATATAGATATATAGATAGATATAGTATATGTATACAATTGTATACATGTATATATATTGTGTATATGTATATGGTTGTGTATATACACAGAAATATATATAGTATATATTACATACATACTATAGATATATACACAACTTGTATCTAAAATATAGCTTACAATCTTCTAAATAAATATAAACATTATATCTATCTGTGGTTTTGTCTGTGAGTCTCCTGTCACTAGACTCATGGAAACAAGACATTGGGTGTCTCGTGTATTGCTGCATTTTTAGCTCTTGGGAGGAGTGCCAGGAGTACTTACTGAAAAAATTGGAGGACCAGTTGAATGAATCAGTGGATGAGTGAATGAGGGAATAGTTCTGTGTTTTCTAAGACATCAGGGGAAGGGATATAGCGGGGAGGGAAGGTCAGACAAGATCAAGCCCACTTGGTGTCAGAAGCCCAGCACCAACCCTGGAGCAATGTAAGTGCCCCCCAAAATAATCATTAAATACATGAATTCATGTAATTCACAGTCACAGCTGAGGCATCAGCCCCAGTATTGCAACTGTGCTTATAAACCTAGGAAGAATTATCCTAAAGAAGGATCACAAATCCAAAACGACTCAGAGGAAAGGGTACCTCCTCCTCAACCTTTCTGCCCTTTCTTCCTCTTCAACCAGAGAGGGTCAGTGCCCAGCTGCTGGAAGGCACAGCCTCTTTGAATCTGACCATGTCACCCAGGAAGCTTGTGCTCAAATTCTGGGGGCATTTCCAGAGTTCTCAGATGTTCTGCTGATGTTAAAATCTAGAGGTCTCCAGAGGCTCCAAGGGTTTACAAGTGATATTTTAGAAAATGCTCCACAACTAAAAGAAACCCAGCCCCGCTCCCGCCTGCCACACCCCCTCCCCCACTCCCACCACCCACCATCCTGGCTTACCATTTGATACTTTCAGATTGCCCAGGGACTAGAGAGAAACTGGAGAGATTTTATTTTACATCCTACAGCTGTTGCAAAGCTGGAGAAACTCCACATATTTAACATAGTGAAATGGCTTCCAGACTGAGAATATTTCTTCTTCAGCATTTGAAAATCTGGAGCCTGCTGTTCAGTTGACCTATCTCTGAAAAATACAATTAAAAAAAATAATAAATCATGAAAGTTTTCATCGTTTCCCCCAAGTACTTAAAAGCAATTTAAGTACAGCATGGTGACTGAGGTTAATAATGTTGCATCGTGTATAGGGAAATTGCTCAGAGAGTAGATCTTAAGAGTCCTGATCACAAGAAAAACAATACTTTGTAACGAGGTATGGAGACAGATCTTAAGTAGATTTCTTAGGGTGATCATTTTGCAGTATATAAAAATAACAAATCATCATGTTGCACACCTGAAACTAACATAAAGTTCTATGTCAATTATACCTCAATTAATAAAAACCCCAAACATGGGGAAGCCAATGTGAAATAAAAAGCAAATTAGGCTGAATATAATATTGGCAGTTTTCACCTGCTTTGCAAAACTCTCTAGCCAGAGAGGTGGGGAGGCTGGGTTCTTCAGCAGGGAAGTGCCTCCTAAGTGAGGCACTTCCCACGCTGCCCCTGGGCTGGCCCTTCATCTGCTGCTGCCCCAGGGAAACAAGAATCTAAACACTTTGAGAGAAGGCGATTTCACAGTCTCTCTGGGAGTCCTCTTTCAGGGTCCAATAAACCCTACAGTCAGGAAGTCGTTGCTTGGTCTGACCTACGTCTCTGATGCTGCATTAAACTGTGTTGATCTTAAAGACTCTGGGTTTCCTGGATGGCACCCATCTCAGGCTTTCCTGGGGCCCATGAAGGTAAATGAGCCGCCTTTAAAGGCACATTTTAGAGGAAATCTGTCTTCCACTGTCGAATGGCTGGAGTGTTTCTGCTGCTGTAGCCCTTGATGATTTGCTTGGTCTCCGAACTCCCTGCCCCATGGGGGGGGGGAGGGGGAAGGAAGGCAGCCCTGGATTTGCAGAGTGGAGTCAGGTCCCAGGGATGGTCTCTGAGGTGAGGTGCAGAGGAGGGTCATTGTTCTGTATTCCATTCCTCACTCTTTCTTGAGGGCTAGTGCTGAGAGTGTTCTTAACTTCAGTTTGTAATTGCTTTACTCACCCCCTGGCTCCATCTCATCCTTCACACCCATCTTTGGGATACCCCACTGGAGAGGGGTCTCCATGGAGACCCTGCCTCCAGGCTTTACTGAGCAATATCCTTGTGAACTGAGGGCACTTTCCCCTATCCTAACCATTCCAACCACCATTGTTTCTCCTGTCCTGTTTTGAAGGAAGCTTCTTGACCCCAAAGCCCTTGTATCACATCTGTATGTAGTGGACAGGCAATAGATATTTGTGAATGGAGGTGTTAATGAATGAATGAGAGTGCCTTACCATGTATCAGACTAGACATGTTAGCATTTTGGGTTTTCAGTTGCTTCCCTGTTTAGCAGTGGGTTTTTTCTTTTTCTCCTTCTTCTCCTTCTCCTCCTTCTCCTCCTTCTCCTCCTCCTTCTCCTCCTCCTCCTCCTCCTCCTCCTCCTCCTCCTCCTCCTTCTTCTTCTTCTTCTCTTTTTTTTTTTTTTGCCTTCCATTAGCTGAGATCACAAAACACATTTAGTAAGTAGAGAATTTGCCAGTAACCTAGGACAGGGAAGACCCAACTGGGAATCCGGGAAAGAGTTTGACCAAATTTTGGCTTCGGCACTCGGCCATAAACCAGGCAGGACAGAGGCCGGGGAGACAGAAACCACTTCTTGTATTGGTGGTATCCGCTCCCAGGTGTTTTATGACTCCACCTTCAGGACCCAGTAAACTCTTCTTTCTACCCTTCCCTGAGCTCCCACCTCTGACTCAAGCCGAAGAGAGCCAAACTGGGGAGAGCACTGTCAAGTTCAAGGTCCTCTGAACTGAGAGGTCAGCTTATTTCCTGGAATTCCTACGGAGGGATACGCTATAAATACTAAGTCTGCTTCTCCCTGTCCTCCCCTGACAAGGCAGGCCCCGGAGCTTGGAAACCTGGCTTCTAGAAGAAAATGTAATAGTGTAAACTACTGGCCTGCGGGGAGAGGGGAAGGGCAGGTTTGACCCTGTTTTATAGAGGTCATGAATCAGTGATGCATTCGGTAACTGGTTGTTCCAAGAATCAAATTCCGCTCCGAGAGGTAAAAGGGCATTTCAACAAAAGAAGTTTGTCTCTTTCTGTTAGGAACGTCATCACTCTCCCTCCCTGACACATACCTGGCTCTTCCAGACCAGCAGGGACACCTCAGCTTCTTGCTCATGAAGCTTATGGCCAACCAGTGGGTGACCCTCTCCCAAGCCTCCTGTGGGAACATTGGGGAACTAAGCTCTCCAACACCCTCAAAAGCCAAACTTCCACATCAGCCCTGTGGTCAGATTAAATAACACCCCTAAAGTCCCCAGAGTACAAATGGTGAACCAGCCACTGAACAAATCAAGGAACTAGTGATGTAGTACTCTTTCCTACTTGCTCTCTAGTTAAGGGAGCTGATTAATTAATGGTTTGCCTCAGCTTTTTGAAGCTTGAAAAACAAAATAAAATACAGTAAATCTTGACTTTCTCTCTCTTGGAAGGTGCTTTAGACTCCTTTGTGTGTCCCCTACTCTGACTCGCTCTCTTTCCTGAGACATAGCACATTATTCCTGGGTTGAGATACCCTTTCCTGAAGTTCACATGAGCTCCAGCAGGACTTCTTTTTAAATCTCACGTTTGTTACTGAGTTTTCAGGCCTGTGGGAGTTGTCTTCCTTGTAGGAAATGTTCTCCACTGTATTTTACCTTGCTTACTGTATATACTTGATGGTCCAGAGAGAAAAATGTTGTTAGTTTGCCTAACAAACTAGCATGTGTCTTTTAAGAGCTCCCTTTGAAGAAGCCATGTGGTGTTGGGCAGAATCACAAAGAAGAGAAGGCCAAGTCAGAACCGGGAAGGTGAGACAATATTTAACCTTTCAGCAGGACTGGAGCTTGAGTAGGGCCCAAGGTATGAGGTCCCTGTCAGGTGGAAGATTCAGGATTTCACTCATACTATTCATTCATTTGTTCATCATCCATCCATCCATCCATCCATCCATCTATCCATCCATTCACCCATCCATTGCATTTATTAAAAGCAAATCCCATTAAACATATTTTCCAGGCCCTGGAAACATAGTGAACAAATCTGACAAAATTTCCTACCTTTATGGAGTTTACATTCATTATATTGCACAAGTAGGTGAAATATATCATGAGGAGACCAGATAGGGGAGGTCAACAGAGTGGGAGGGATTCAATTTTATATAGGGTGGCCTGAGACAATGGGGGCCATTGAAGTGAATGAAAAATACATATCAGGGAAGCCCATTTACATAGGTCCTGGCATGAATTGGTATGGTCTAGTCAGTCCTTTCTGGAAATAGAAGGGATAGTACAGAAATAATAACTACTACAGATATTTTCACACCAAGCTTAAGTACTCATGGGACTTCACACACACTTGGAGAGTACTTTCCAGCTTCTTCTTCATGTCTTCCACTAAGCTGAAGCTCTTCTGAGCAAAGAGAGTATCTCTTGCTTCCTTTCAACTGCACAAAAAGACCCCTAGAAAAATTGAAGGTGTGAGGAAAAATAGAGAGAAGGAATAAGAGAGAGAGAGAAAGAATTGTAGATGTGGCTTTTGATGTGAAAATTGAATAGAATAAAATTCACAGAAAGCTTCTGAGAGAGCTTACTGCCAGAACTGCCATCCGACTGACCTAAAAGAAAATGAGACTGTTGAAACTGTCAACAAGTTTCTGGATTCCCGCCTTTCCCTGCCTTTCTTCAGACAGGAAGCAGACTGACAATGCTGCTCTCCACTAAGAAGGACCTGGTCCCAGTGGATGCTTCAGAACTGCCCAAGGCTGATGGAAAGGGAGGACCTCCAGAGGGCAGAGCCAGGAGCCTCTTCTCCACAGAAAAAAGGACGAGGAAGCTGGCCCAAGAATGTAGAGCAGGGTCCAAATCAAGGAACATTCTACTCCCAGAAGACTCCCATTTCAGATGGGAATGTTTTTGTGGTAATTTTGTCTCCGTTCCACCATTGTATGTTGGGTGTACATGGGGGAGAGCAAATTGTCTTTTTGAATTTTAGGTCTCTGGATCAAGAGGAGCCTCAGTGGGATCTGAAGTCGGTCATGAGTTTCTGGATCTCCAAGTCAGTGTCAGGATTGGATACAATTTGGAGTGTCTTAAGGCTCGAGTAAGTGTATTTTGCATGTGGGAAAGGATGTTTGTGACCAAAAGGGTAGAGGGTGGGCATTTTCTGTAAATATTCATTCCCTCTCCTTTTGGTCCAACTCCATGGGGTAAGTATACTTGACTTTGACTTTGGGTTTCATTATTTTACTTATTTTGGCAAATGAGATATTAATGGATGTGACATGAACAGGGGCTTGAAATGTGCCTGTTGTGTCGAGCTTGCTGTCTTGCATTTCTCTCCTGCTTTGAGAAAAACATGACATGAGGCCAGGAGAATGAGAGAGACATGGGGCAGTGTTGCCTTGGGTGACCCACAGATGTGTGGCCTGACAACGTCACCCCAGCTGACCCTCCCACATTTGGGTGAGAAATATTTATTGTCACATGTCGTCATAATATTTGTGGTTGTTACACAGCCGTAGCTGACTGAGACAGTCCACAATAGCCACCTAGAGCCCCGGGGCTTCCTGAAAGGTCAGAAGTGAGCCAATACATGCCTCACAAATAGGGCATGGGTCGGTGCCAACAAGAAGGAGAAACGATACTATCCTTTAGAAGAGCTGAGAAAGTTCTCCTGACTGATATGAAAACTCTGCGTCAGGAGTAAGGAAGCAAATGCATCGCAATTTCCCATGCTGGTCAAAGGAAAGGAATAAAGAGTCAGTTGAGGTTGTGGGTGAGGCGAATGGGTTTATGGACTGTGGCTGCCCAGGAATCTTAGTGCATATATACAGTGGACATACTTAGTGTTTGATATATTTGTTATACAGTCATTTTCTGATAATTAAACTTCTTAATATAACTTTGTGGTAAGAGTCCTTTCCCCACATTCCAGAGATTACCAGGAGTCTGACTTTTAAAAAAAATCTTGTTGTATTGTATGTATTTTTAGGAGGAGGTAGAACAAAAATAAATAGATTAACCAGAGGTGCTGGGAAAGGGGGTTGGGTGGGAAAGGAAAATAGTGCCATTCAGAAATAGACCATGAAACTAATTACCTGGATAAACCAATGTAAACAGATTTATTGTTTGAGACAGGGGTCATAAACTCAAATGCCTTAGGGGTCAAACAGGTGACATAAACAAGGGAAGCAGGCCCGGTGGGGATTGTGGTGATAGGGAGAGTGTGTGCCCTGTCTGAGGCAAGCAGCTCTGAGTTGGTTCCCTCCAAGTATTGCCATGTGGGAACGGGGCCTCGTGTTGCTAAATCTGAGTGTCTCTGAGAAGCAGGGCTGCCACGGGTGCTTGTGCAGGTTGTACATTGCGCAAGAGTGCTCAGCTGATAGAGAAACTGGGGACTGAAGTATAGTCCAAACTCCACTTAACAAGCCCTGGGCCAGGACACAGGGCCTGGGGAGCAGCGGTGGGCTGGATTTCAGCCCCCACTCATCCCCTTCAGCTGGCCTTTGTATAGTGCAGAAACACACAGGGTGGCCCCAGGACGGAATATCCTGCTTCCCATTGTGGAACTCCTCCCTGTCCCTGGCAGCCAGGGCCCAGGTGCCCTTCCTGGGTTCAGATAATTAGATGCTCCTTCCCAGGGCCTGGAGTCTTGTGTGAGTGACAGTAGCCCAGAGAAGGAGAGATTCCGTGGGGTGGCATCAGCTGCATTTTGGTGTGTTTGACGGGTGATCGATACAGCACTTGGAACACTGAGCTGCCAAACAAAATCCACCAGTATACTAATTGAGCACGCGGGTCTCCAGCTAGCCACCTTTGGATTACTTCCTCCAAGTACAGGAGGCCAACTGTGAGTATATTTGCCTATTCTTAGTAGCCTTTGCATGTGCTTAGGTTTCTGCTTTGGGAAAGTCCCTTAAATTGTGTGTTTTGCCACAGTGAGGTGTCCTTCCTGGGTATCCCAGTACAGGGCAGTAAGTTTTGTATTTGGTCCCGCAGCCTATCAGTTCTGTGATCTTGGTCAAGTTTTGGTTGTATTGACCCTCACCTTCTTCATGAATAAGGGTGAATTTGAATGCTGGTACCCATTATCTCCCAAGGATATTGTGAGGTTCAAGTCCAATGAGATGATGTGTGAGGAAACACTCAGCAAACTCTGACCTCGCATGCAAGCCTCAGGTGTCATATAGCCGCTGAACATGAGGATTCATGGTGCTGATGTTTTAAGCACAGAGGGAGCAGGCCCCTTGATTATTATCAAAATGCAGAAAAAAGGACGTTGTGCTATATCCCTGGGCTGCTCGCCTGGATCGCTACAGCAAACCTGTGTCTCTCCCATTTCAGTACATATTTATATTGCGCCTTTACCTTATTTTACTTGATGCCCATAGTAGTCCTTATTTGCTGATGAGGAAACAGGCTCATACACCCAGCCAGGAGCAGAACTAGGGAGTGAATTCAGATCCTTCTACTTGGAGTTCATGGCGCTTCCTAGTGGTCTCCTGAGGCCATCAGAGGCCAACCCAGAGCACCACAGCACCATCAGTGATAGGAAGGACTCAGGGCTTCAGAGGGGATCAGCTAGAATTTCTTCTGTCCACGCTCTGGAAACAGTTGCCTCCACTCCCAACTTTTGGTGAACTGCCTCCTTCTCTATTCAAGCTCCTTCCACGTGAAACTGCTTCCTCATGCCTGAGAGGGGCCTGCAAGTTAATTTAGACAAAAGAGATACAGGACCCCAAGCATTTGAATCTTAAAAGGTGACACATGTAGAAGGAAGAAAGTTGCAGCTGGGTCATCCCCAGGCCAAGCCGTGAGCCGTGTGGTTCTCAAGCTTGAGTAAGCACCAGAGTCATCCAGAAGGCTTCTTAAAACAAATTGCTGGGCTTACCTTTAGAGTATCTGATTCAGATGTTCTGGGACCGGCCCGAGAATGTGTAATGCTAACAAGTTCTCAGGTGCTGCTGCTGCTCAGGGGACCGTAGTCAGAGGTTCTCAACCAGGGATGATCTTGCTCCTCAGGGGACATTTGGCAATGTCCAAAGACATTTTTGATTTTCACCCCTGGAGGGCTGCTGGTAACATCTAGTGGGTAATGGTTAGGGATGCTAGCCCTCATACATCACATAGGGCAGCCCTCACAACAAGGAATTATCTAACCCCAAATGTCAATTGTGCTCTGGCTGAGAAATGGTCTTTGTGTTCCTACACTGAGGACCCAGAGGTGCTGGTTTCCCACCTCCCTCTATGCTCTTCTGTGGCGTCTTTGGGCAATCCCCGGATCCTTTCAAAATGTTCCATTTTCTTTTATTTAATCGAAGTCAGCTTTTGTTCCCTGTAACCAAAGATCTGATAGATGAAGATTTTACCTTTTTTAGGGGCATATTGGTGCTAAGAAGAGCGTGGGCTGGTTTCTGGGTTAGAATAAAATGTAAGCCACATGCATTTATTTATTTCCTTTTCTCCTGTCATTCTTGTCCTATCAGGTAAATGCTGTACTCTATTCCATGTTAAATATAAACTTATTTGTTTTGGGTGATAATGTTGCACATTCTTTGACCTTCCCCCTTTTATTTTACTTTCTCTTTTTCTTGCTTATTTCATTGTTTCTTGCTTGTTTCATTTCTTAGTGATTTGTAGGTGCTCTGATAAATTCTAGGCATCAGTCCATAATCAGTCATGTGAATCAAACATCTATTCTGTGACTTGCCTTTGAACTTTGTTTATGGTGTCATTTGCTGTAAAGAGCTTTTAAATTTTACTTCAGTCAAATGTACTCATTTTTTTTCTTTTTGGATTATTTTTTAAGGTTCTTTTTGTATGCCAATATAATAAAGATAGTCTCCTCTAGTCTCTTCAAAAAATGTAAAGCACTTAAAACATAAAAGTCTAGTCTTTAATCCATCTGGAATTTATTTCTACTTGTAGAGTGGGCCAGAAATCTCATTTTAATATTTCCATATGAATAGTTAGTTGGCCCAGCACCAATTATTGAACAACTCATATTTTCCCCATTGATCTATAATGTCACCATTGCATGTAGTTAGTTTCTATTTATTTGTGGGTCTGTTTCTGGGCTCTCCATTTTGGTCTATTTTTCAGTTTCTGCACCAATACCACACTGATTTAATTACTGTAAATTTATAATATGTAAAAGCATGACTCTTTCTTCCTTGTTTGTCTTCCTTCAAATTATCTTGGCTAATTTATTCTTTTAGTCTATATATGTGTGTGTGTGTACATATATGTGTATATATGTATGTCAAACACTATGTATATTAAAGTGTATATATGAAAAATCTCATTGAAATATTGATATATTAAATTAGGAAAAATATCTTTACATTTCTTTTGCCTTATTTTTAAAATGTGAATGGATAACTAAGGATCATCTAATATTTGAGAAACATCTTTAATGGGAGGGGAGAGAGAAAGAGAAGAGGTGGAGAGAAAGACTATGAAAGATACCTTAGAAGATATAATTTAGAGAGTAGAGAAGAACTAAACCTTTTTCCTAATTAATATTCTTAGAAATTTGAGAAGATACTATACCATGATAACTCAGCATGGTCTAACACTAACAATTACAGAATAAGATCTAGCTCTTAGAGATGAAAAATATAATATAAAAAAAATTCAGTGGGTGGCTTGTTTGATAAGGACAATGAAATAGTTCAGAAAGTTGACAGAGGCAGAAGTTATGAAAGACAAAAAATAAAAGACAGAGTTTTAATCCAAGAGGTATAATATTCTACTTATAGAAGTTTCAGAAAGAAAGTAAAGAAAATAGAAGGGAAGAATTTGTAAATGACATGTTTAAAAATTTCCAGAGCTGATGGACATGAGTTTATAAATTGAAAGCTAAGTGAAAAAGTGAGTGAGAAAAGTACATTAGAGGACGCCTGGGTGGCTCAGTGGGTTAAAGCCTCTGCCTTCAGCTCAGGTCATAATCTCAAGGTCCTGGAATCGAGGGCCATGTCAGGCTCTCTGCTCGGCAGGGAGTCTACTTCCTCCTCTCTCTCTGTCTGCCTCTCTGCCTACTTTTGATCTCTCTCTCTGTCAGATAAATAAGTAAAATCTTAAAAAAAAAATACATTAGTGTGAAATTTCAGAACACAAAGGGAAATGAGAAGAACCTAAAGGAAGGAAGGGAGGAAAAGGGAAAAAAGGAAAATGTCATCTATAAAGAAATAAGAATCAGATTTCTTATCAGTGATGCTGGATCATGGAATCATAATGAAGCAAATGACTTCAGAGTTACAAAGAAAAGTAATTTTCAACTTACATTTCTCTATTCAGAAAAGTTATAAATTAAGTGAGAGATGTTTTCAAAAGATACAAAGATTTAGAGAAGGTGTCTCTTATAAATTCTTTCTTAGGAAGTTACTTGAGAATTTATTCCAGTGAAATTGAGGGAGTAAATGGAAAAAGAGGAAGCCATAGCCTTCAGAATACTGTGCAATAACCCAGAGAGCACTTCATGAGAGTTTTCAGGAGGACTAGAAAGGAAACATGTGGAAGTTGGGTAGGGGTGTTGGATAGTGTTGCTAACTGAATACTTTGTCTGATGGAGAATTTGGGGGAAAAAACAGAAGAGATTATAATAAAGCTAAATAATGTAGGAAAAAAGGCAATTAGAAACTCAAGGAAAAACGAATCTTTGAATAATGAAAGCCTAATTGAATACATTATTTAGGAATAATTATAAT
>PITA01032875.1:0-13429 GCA_004023965.1 Spilogale gracilis
TTTTTTTTTAAAGATTTTATTTATTTATTTGACAGAGAGAAACACAGTGAGAGAGGGAACACAAGCAGGGGGAGTGAGAGAGGGAGAAGCAGGCTTCCCGCCGAGCAGGGAGCCCGATGTGGGACTCGATCCCGGGTCTCCGGGATCATGACCTGAGCTGAAGGCAGTCGCTTAACCAACTGAGCCACCCAGGCGCCCCTCCACTGGTTAGAACTTTTAGTAGTAGTAGAATGTTGAATAAGAGTGACGGGATATATACATCCTTGCTTTGTTCCTTATCTTAGGGGAGAAGCATTCAGTCTTTCCCCATTAAGTGCAATATGAACTGCAGGTCTTTTATGAATACTCTTTATCAAGTCAAGGAAATTTCTATTCCTAGTTTGCTGAGGTTTTTTTTTTAAATCATGAATGAATGTTGGATTTGGTAGATGCTTTTTCTGCCTCAATATCTTGTCTTAGTGAACTGGCTCTCTTATCATTAAGTAATGTCCTTTGTTTCTAGTAATTTTTTTTTGCTCTGAAGTCTACTTTAATATTAATATGGTCACTCCTGCTTTTTAAAATTTAATGTTTGCATTATATTCATTTTTCTGTCCTTTTACTTTGTACCTATCTATGTGATTGTATTTGAAATGGGTTTCTTACAGATAGTATATGGTTTGATTAATTTTTTAAATCTACTCTGCTAATCTGTCTTTTAATTGGTGTATTTAAACTATTCATATTTAAGATAATTATGGATATGTTAGGGCTTAAGTTTGCCATTTTATTATATTTACATGGTCATAATTATGTTAACATTGAATATTGCTTTAACCCCAAACCATGATAGAAAGCTGCTGGGAAGAGGGGAAGAAGGCAAAGTATGTATGCAAAATGCTGGAAGAAGAGAGGTAGATCTTTATCTTCCATAGTAGGAAGTCAACTTACAACATATAAAATTGAAAATAAGAAATATCAGTATAATAACGGCACTGATAAATAGAGGTAAATAATTTAAGGAAATAGTTAAAAGGATTGAATGTGGTTGCCTCTGGGAAATGAGAATCAGAGACGGGTAAGAGTAGAGCAAGACATTGCATTTTTGAGAGTACCTGAGTGGCTCAGTCAGTTAAGTGTCTGTCTTTGGCTCAGGTTATGATCCCGGGGTCCTGGAATCGAGCCCCATTTTGCGCTCCTTGTTCAGCACGGAGCCTGCTTCTCCCTCTGTCTGCTTCTGCCCCCGCTTGTGCTCTCGCTCTCTCTCTGACAAATAAATAAATAAATTCTTTAAAAAAAGACATTGCATTTTTAAAAGCTTTAGAAAATATCACTGGACTTTTAGAACTTCATAACTATATTACTTGATAAAAATATAATTAGTAGATCTAAATTTAAAAAACTAACCAATTGCTTTTTAGTGCAGTTCTCATTAACCCTATCTGCCCATTGGAAATGTGAAGGTGAACTTTTAAAAATACCAATTTTCAGGCCCATCTTATACCAATCAAGCTAGGTCTGGGGTTCAGGCATCAACATTCAAAACTTATTTCCCACATTATCTGAATGTGTATCTGGATTTGAGGGCGGCTGGTAGAACATATATTATCAGTGGACCTTTGGTAAAATGTTAGTGGCACTGAGAAAGATAAAAAATGAAGCTCTTACCATCTTAAAATCAACCAACTTATTGGAGATTGGTGGATCAGACAGTTTCAGAAGGCCCTGCTCGAGAGAAATCAGAGACGGATTAAACATTTGTAGATGGTGAAGCAGAGGGAGCAAAAGGGCATTAGAGCTGCAGTTTAGGGCCTTCCAGGTCTGCCTCGTGTGATTAAAACTACCAAGAGGCTGTGACAATTTACATTTTCTAAGTCCAATTTATATTTTCTAAAATTTATATTTTCTAAGAGAGAGAAAAGCAGAAGGGAAAGAAAGAAGAAAGCATAACTCCTAAGTCAATAGTATTCTGTAGTCCTTACAGTATCACTTAAAATAGTTTATTATACAAAGTGGCCCATGGTACCTTCTCAAGTCCTCTTGCTGGGCCTCCATCAGCATTTGGCAGTCATAACTAATGGACTCAGGTACCAAGATGGAAGGCAGTGGAGGTGTGTCTGAAGAAGAACATGGGGCAATCAAGAGACCAAAAAAGGGTCTATTCTATACAGGTGTCCAGAAGGCTGTACATTCAGGAAAGCTACAAAAGTTAGAAGACATGCCTCTCTCATCCCAAGAGGTAACTACAAAAATGTGCCTCTAAAGAGAATCACAGCTTTTAAAAAACTGTACAGTTCAGCGTTTTTTAGTATATTCACAAAGATGTGCAACCGTCACTACTATCTAATTTTAGAACATTTGCCTCATCTCCCAAAGAAACCCTATACCTATTAGCAGTCATCCCCCATTCTCCCCTCCTCCCAGGCCCTGGTCACCACTAACATATTCTGTGTCTCTATGGATTTGCTTATGTTGACCATTTCATTTAAATGGGATTGTACAGTTGCTTTTTGTGTCTGGCTTCCTCCACTTTGCATAATGTTTTCAAGGTCCAACCATGTATTAGTGCTTTATTATTGCTGAATAATATTCTATCATATTGTGTGCCACATTCTGTGTATCTGTTCATCAGTGGATGGACAGTTAGGTGATTGCCATTTTCAGTAACTATGAATAACACTGCTGTGAATATTCATGTACAAATCCTTTGTGTGGACATATGTTATCATTTCTTTTGGGTGTATACCAAAGAGCGGGATGCTGGGTCATATGGCAGTTCTATGTTTAACTTTTAGGGGAACCGCTGACCTGTATTCTACTGCAGCTGTGCCATTTTATAGTCCCACCAGCAATGTATGAGGGTTCCTGTTTCCCTGCCTGTCAACACTTGTTATTGTCTGTCTTCTAAATTATTGCTATCCTAGTGGGTGTGAAGTGGTATCTCACTGTGGTTTTGATATGCATTTTCCCTGATTTCTAAGGACAGTTGGGCATCTTTTCATGTGCTTCGTGGCCATTTGTAGATCTTTAGAGAAATGTCTATTTGTGTCCTTTGCCAAGTTAACATCTCTGTTGCAGTTGGGCCCCCAAATCATCAGGAATTCATCAACAACTGCCAGCTTCCCTCTTGTTGGCCAAATCTGCTTCCCAAACCAGTCACATAAGATGCCCTGCTTCTTAGTAGCCCACCTCTAGCTTTTTTTTTTTTTTTGAAGATTTTATTTATTCATTTGACAGAGAGAAACACAGCGAGAGAGGGAACACAATCAGGGGGAGTGAGAGAGGGAGAAGCAGGCTTCCCGCTGAGCAGGGAGACCGATGTGGGGCTCGATCCCAGGACTCTGGGATCATGAGCTGAGCCGAAGGCAGACGCTTAACCAACTGAGCCACCCAGGCGCCCCCACCTCCAGCTTTTTAAAAAAATCAATTTATTTTGGTGATGGAAGGGCAGAGAGAGAGTGTCCTAAACAGCCTCCACACTGGACATGGAACCCAATGCAGAACTCAATCTCAGGATCCTGAGATCACGACCTGCGCCAAAACCAAGAGTCAGATGCTTAACGGACTATACCACCCAGGCACCCACAGTCCACTTCCAGCTTTTCCTGCCAGCAGCCTCCAGTCAGACCCGAGAGACTGCATATGCAAACGGACAGTGATCAGACCACATATAAAACAACTTGGGGATGCCTGGGTGGCTCAGTTGGTTAGGATCTGCCTTAGGCTGAGGTCATGATCCCGGGGTCCTGGGATGGAGTCCTACTTTGGGCTCCCTACTCTGCCGGGAGCCTGCTTCTCCATAAGCCTCACTCTCTCCCTTTCTCTTTCTCTCTCTCTCTCTCATAAATAAATAAATAAATAAAATCTTTTTTTAAAAAATAGAACTTTGCCCTACAACCTGCAGCAACCTCCCCAGGAAACCAAACTCTTATCAACAATAAACAGGGCGCCTGGGTGGCTCAGAGGGTTAAGCCTCTGCCTTCGGCTCAGGTCATGATCTCAGGGTCCTGGAATCGAGGCCCAAGTCAGGCTCTCTGCTCAGCGGCGAGACTGCTTCCTCTTCTCTCTCTGCCTATCTCTCTGCCTACGTGTGATCTCTCTGTCAAATAAATAAAATCTTTAAAAAAAAGAAATAAATAAAACAATAAACAACCCAGGAAGCCAGCCTGCTATAAATTATACTTGCAGGAGGTCAGATTGCTATCTCTAGTGACAGTCCAGGAAACTAAACAATAACTTCTGTAAGAACCAGCCCCAAATGGCCAGGATTTGATTAATAACTCACAAGCTTCCTTCATTCTCCTGCTTCCAAATTAGGACCCCTGGGAGAAAGCTAAGTATGTACCCCTAACCAGTCACTGGGATGCTCTGCTTCCTGTTAATCTGCCTAGTTTCTGCATGCCAGTGGCCTCCAGTCAGGGCACACCTGAAGTCTTCTCTCTCTCTCTTTCTCTCTCTCTTTTTTACTATAAAGCTTTACCCTCTCTGTCGGCCTTTGAGTCTCTGCCAAAAGGCAAGTGATAATGTCTCACACTCTTGCTCTCAGAAGCTCAGAATAAATGACCTTTGCTTTTCTCATTTTGTTTGTCTTCATTTATTTCCACAGAGCATACCTGACGTCTTTCCTTTTTTTTTTTCTATAAAACTTTCCCACTGTGATGCCTGCCTTTGAATCTCTGCCAAACATAACCGATGATGGCTGACTGCCTTGCTACACCAGGTTCTGAATAAATCGGTTTTTTTGTTTTGTTTGGTTTGGTTTTTGTTCTCATTTGGGTGGTTTTTGTTGATTTTCACAGTGGGATTGCCAGATAAGATATAGGATGCCCTGTGAAATTTGAATTTCAGATAAACAACAAACAATTTTTAGTATGACTATGTCCCAAATATTGCATAACTGTGATTTGCTAAATGTAGAACCCGAAGCATATGTAAAAATGTAATTCCACACAGAATTCTCAGAGAGGAGCATCTTGGCACAAGGCAGCTAAATAATTCTGCTCGGCTGAACCCTCTGGTTTGTTAAATGCCAATTAAATGACATTTCTAGTTTCTGTTGTGTTGTGTTGTGTTTCTGTACCAGGAAAGAGGTTTTCCTCCAATCAGTTCATGCTTTGATTTGCCCTTATCAAGCTGGGAGACTTTGAAGTTACTGTCTGGGTATTATCCCCAGACAATCCAAGGCATTTAATTCTAAAACTCCTTTGCTCCATGTGTGTTAATTAGAGTCGTTTTCAGGGTCCCTGCTGCCAGTCTCCCTGTGTTCCTCAGTGTGAGTCATGTCAATTCGGTTGCCCAAGTCCCTGGAGGTTCATGCAGCCTTCATCACGGATTTATTTTTGTCCCAACCAGATGGCTTCAGGTTCCTGTTACTGCATAGGAGCCTTTTGGATTATCCTGTGTATCTTTCCCAGTGCCTGGGGTAAGAGTAGATCTTCATGAAACACTTGTCTGCAAGATAAGCTGTTCACCACCATTGCTGCCTGGAGACCATAACCGAAGATATTAGATTTCATATACTTGTTCATAATCTCCATAACAAAAGCTGGAGGGGGATAGTTGGCTTGTTTTTTGATGTAGCCAGTGGAATGGCAGCCCTGCCAGGGCTCCACAGAAAGGAAAGGGACGCTACAGGGAGCGTCACAGGCCTCGACTAAGCCTCTCTTCACCTTTAAGGAGATGGGCATAAAAAGATAAGCAAAATATCTTTTTTTAAAGATTTTATTTATTTACTTGACACAGAGAGAGAGTACAAGATTCGTGGCCTTGAAATTTACACATGTGCTCCTGTGCTTAGCCGAACATACACAATCCAGGAATTAGGAATTACTCTTTTCAGGGGTTTTAATCACCACAAACGTTTATTGTTCAAAATGCTGAAGGACTCACAAAGGACACATTGTCAGATGACTGGTTCTCATTCTTAGATCAGTTTCTCTTAGGGCCCTACCCATGCAATGCAGAAGCCAAATGCACTCAGGAATGGCAGCCGGAGCTACTTGGCCTTTATCCTAGAGAAACCAAATCAAGTATTTCCGACTTTGGGGATCTAGCTGGACGACTCTGTGCCTTGTTTTGGCTGGCCCCAGGGAGCTCAAAGGCTAATAAAGTAGTATGTTTGCCTCATAAGCCAATTAGAGGCTTCTGCCTACAAAAGCCATTAAGACACAGTGCTGTCCACGAAGACTGCTATATAAAGGCAAAAATATGGGGCGCCTGGGTGGCTCAGTTGGTTAAGCAACTGCGTTCGGCTCAGGTCATGATCCCGGAGACCCGGGATCGAGTCCCACATTGGGCTCCCTGCTCGGCGGAAGCCTGCTTCTCCCTCTCTCACTCCCCCTGCTTGTGTTCCCTCTCTCACTGTGTTTCTCTCTGTCAAATAAATAAAATCTTTATAAATAAATAAATAAATAAATAAATAAATAAATAAATAAAGGCAAAAACATGCTGGAAATGCTGTCTTGGTTTAATCTAGACATAGAAAGCCAAGCAAGGCAGTGACAGATGAGTTCTGTGTGTGTTTTCGGGGGTGGGATGGGTAGGGAGTTAGGGTACATTCAGAGTAAACAAAGGTAGAAACCAGGAAGAGCAAGGAATCTTTATGAAAGGAGGAGCAAAGTGGATGTTGCAGGAGAGGATGTGAGAGAAAGTAAAATAGAAAGGAAATGTCAGACGCACCTGGGTTGCACAGTTGGTTAACTGTCTGACTCTAGGTTTCCACTTAGGTCTGATATCAGCATCCTGGGATTGAGGCCCATGTCGGGCTCTGTGCTCAGTGGGGGTCTGCTTGAGATTCAATTTTCTCTCTCTCTCTCTCTCTCTCTCTCCCCCCCCGTGCCTCCCCCACCTCTCTGTCCTCTCTCTCTAAAATGTAAATATTCTTTTTTTAAAAAAGGCAATGTCAATGATATGAAATCACAATGATAGCAACTACGATAAATTTCCTGCGTTATATTTTCTAAGTGCTCTTCACCAAATATCACAAAGCACACAACTCGCTGAAGTAGGTATTGTAAGTCTTATTTTACAGGTGAGGAAAGTGAGGCACAAAGAGTTTCTATCACTCAAGGTTTCAATCTAGGGTATTGACCTGTAACACGTCATGTTGAGGAACCCTGCTGGGCACCAGAAGGAGCTAAGATGGAGGGTTCTGATTACCAGGTCAGTCTGCTTCTCTTCCTCCACACCTTTATGCCTTCTTGCATTAAGTACCCTCACCCTTCTTCACCTTCCCACAGTTTATTCATATTGTTAAGCTCCACCATGACCATATTCTTTTTTATTATTATTTTAAAAGATTTTATTTATTTATTTGACAGAGAGAGGGAGAGAGCACAAGCAGGGGTAGTGGGAGACGGAGAGGGAGAAGCGGGCTCCCCACTGAGCAGGGGGCCTGATGCGGGACTTGATCCCAGGACCCTGGGGTCATGACCCCAGAGGAAGGCAGATGCTTAACCGCCTGAGCCACCCAGGCACCCTCTGCACCATGGCCATATTCTTGAAGTATTAGTTCATATGTGTATTTTATCTCCACAACCCCTACTGTTTCCTTAAAGGAAGGGATCTTGTCTATCCTTTTGTATCTTTCCCAGAGCAGGGAGCTTAACACACACAATGGTTAATTGATTAATTAGGATTCCACCAAGCATTTCACGTAAGCTCCTTTCTACCTGTACCACTTTTTTAAAAGATTTTATCTACTGGGGACCTGGGTGGCTCAGTTGGTTAAGCGGCAGCCTTTGGCTCCAGTCATGATCCCAGGGCCCCGGGATCAAGCCCCAAGTCTGGCTCCCTGCTTGGTGGAGAGCCTGCTTCTCCCTTTCCCACTTACACTGCTTGTGTTTTCTCTCTTGTTGTCTCTCTCTTTCAAATAAATAAATAAAATCTTCAAAAAAAAAGTCTGTTAAAAAAAGATTTTATTTATTGGTCAGAGAGAGAGCAAGCAAAAGCACAAGCATTGGGAGTGGCAGGCAGAGGGAGAAGGAGGCTCCCCATTGAGCAGGGAGGGAGCCCAGTGCAGGGCTCAATCCCAGGACCCTTGGGATCATGACCCCAGCTGAAGGCAGATATTTAACTGACTGAGCTACCCAGGTGTCCTTGTAACACTTCTAGAGTGTCTGATTCAACACCTTCATCATCAGCTTCCCTTGGGAAAGCAGCTTTTCTGCAAATGTGCAGAATGCAGTGCTGGGCACTGGCACTTTTGTGATCTCTCTTAATTTTCTCTAGGTGTGTAGTATACATTCCTGTTTTTCAACATAAGGAAATTCAGGCCCATAGAGTTTAGATTAGCATGTGTCAAAGTGTTAAGAGTAAGCAGTTAGTTATTTTTTAAAGATTTTATTTATTGATGTATTTATTTATTAGACTTACACTGAAAAAAAATCTCCAAGGTATATTGTGAAGTGACATAAGCAAGATTCAGAGTATTATGCACACTTTATGTAAAGATGTATTTGTGTTTGTACACATCTAAAATACCTCTAGAAAGAGATATAAGGCACAAGTAATGTTGGTTGCCTCTGTGAAGGGAAGGGAACCAGGTGGCCAGGGCATGGTGTGGGAGGGTGATGGTTTGGCGTAGGGAAAGACTGGTGTTTTGTTATAAAAGCCCCTGGTGGGGCACCTGAGTGGCTCAGTTGGTTAAGCGGCTGACTTTGGCTCCTCTGCTAAGTAGGGAGTCTGCTTGTCCTTCTCCCACTGCTCTCCCTGCCCCTGGTCTTGTGCTCTCTCTCTCTAATTTAATTAATTAATTAACCAATCAATTAATTAATTAATTTACTAAGGGAAGAGGGAGATGGAGAGAATCTCAGACTCCACAGTGAGCACAGAGCCAGATGCGGGGCTCCATCCCAGGACTCTGAGATCATGACCTGACCTGAAACCAAAGTCAGACATGCAAATGACTGAGCTATCCAGGCACCCCAGTTAATTAGGTTTTAACAGGATGCCTGGAGGCCAGAAAAGGTGGTCATGCCTGTTCTGGGAAAGTTAGAGACCTGCCCTGGCAGAAGCCCAAAAACAAAGCCACAAGAAGCTGGATCAAACCAGACAGGCCCATGACAAAGAAAGCCAGACACCCTGACCAGGTAAAGGAGAAAAGGCATGAAACCTGCTCCCAAGAAATCCCTCAAGTAGTAAACATTCCACCCCTCTTTCACAACTATAAATAAAAGATAGAGACTCAAAACCCCAGGGGGCTCAGTTTCCCCCTGGAGCTCCCCTGCTCTTGCATCTTGAGAGTATACTCTTGCTTTAATAAGCTTTCCCACTTGCACTGCTCAACCACCGTGTCTGGTCTATCCTTGAATTCTTTCTTGCAGCAAGAAAGCCTTTGGTGACATCCAGGCTTGGGCTGGGTGGAGGCCTTAGGCACTGGGGATCTCCCCAGTCCACCTAGCAACGAGAGAATAATCCAAAGAGCTGTTCGTAATTATTATCACACTGATTTGCTTGAACACAAAACACGAATAACAGATTGATTTTATCTATGGATTTTATCTACAAGAAAGATGAGAGAAGAAAGAAGGAAAACCACAGCCATATTTAGAAATAGTGAACATTCTTTTCCTCTTGTGGGGTAAACTGGCAATTAGCAAAAGGTCAACTGGGGGTGTTCTGCCCTTGGGCAGCAGACTGGGTCCTCGAGGGCAGGGAACCAGTGCAGATGTTTATGGATTCCCAGAGGACCTTGGGAATTTAATTCTGAGCCATATGTGACAGGCCATGTCTGTGCTACATCTGTCACTGTCTTCTTCATTTCAACTCCGCTAACCCTATATCAGCAGCTTTCCCAGAATTTTTTTTTTCTTTTTAAAGATTTTATTTATTTATTTGACAGAGAGAAACACAGCTAGAGAGGGAACACAAGCAGGGGGAGTGAGAGAGGGAGAAGCAGGCTTCCTGCAGAGCAGGGAGCCCGATGCAGGGCTCAATCCCGGGACTCTGGTATCATGACCTGAGCCGAAGGGAGATGCTTAATCACTGAGCCACCCAGATGCCCCCAGAATTTTTCAACTATATCTCTCAGTCACTCAGCACTCATCCGGGTTGACCATGAGGGCTGCGGATTCCTTCTGCTGCTGATCATGAGTTAGCTGTTGCTTTGGGATCATGGTTCCACAGCAACATTTAAGAATGTGGACGTTAGGGACACCTGGGTGGCTCAGTTAAGTGTCTGCCTTCAGCTCAGGTCATGATCCTGGAGTCCTGGGATTGAGCCGTGTATTGGGGTCCCTGCTTGGCGGGAAGCCTGCTTCTTCCTCTCCCACTCCTCCTGCTTGTATTCCCTCTCTTGCTGTCTTTCTGTCAAATAAATAAATAAAATCTTAAGAAAATAAAGGACCCTGGATATTAGATGGTGAAGGAGAGCAAAAAGCCCAAGGACAATCATAATAATAAGAAATGTTGAAATCTACTGCATGTTCAATTTCTTCATTTGCCTAAGCCCAACCTGGAGAGCAATCCATAAGGATTAGTTTGGTCAATATTAGTTAAGCAAGTGGCTTTTTAGTTAATTGATTGTTGTACTTCTCCTAAGGTATTTATTGGGTGCAATAAGATGTGTTGCTCATTTCCCAGACTCCACTTTGGCTGGTGAGCAAATAAAACTTCTATATGATAAATTTATGCTCATCTATTATACTTCTAATGCTTGTGCTATTTCTTTTGCTGTTTGAGCCAGAGTCTGATATAAATTATGGATAACGTGGTCTAGTTCAGGAACTCCTAGCCAGAGCATAAATCCTTGCACGAATCAGTGAAATAATATCTTGGATACCTCCTGGTAAGGGAATATGTCAAAACAGTAATAAAACGAGAGCACAGGGAAGTTCAGTTCTGAATGCCTGGAAAGGGTGAATGAGTATACTCAAAAAGTATAGGCATATTTTAATATGGCAAGCATAGGAAATCTATCTAATTACACCAAAAGAGCATCCCAGGGATGCAAACTGAAGAGGCACAAACGTATTGTTTATGGCATCACTGACACTGCCTTTCTTGTACTCATGAGCATGTACCCTGGAGTTTAAATGCAGTACTTGTGGTTAAGGAGGCCTAGATGGCTCAATCCGTTAAACATCTTCCTTTGGCTCAGGTCATGATCCCAGGGTCCTGGGATTGAGTCCTGCATCGGGCTCCCTGCTCAGTGGAGAACCTGCTTCTCCCTCTCCCTTTGCCTGCTGCTCCCTCCGCTTGTTCTCTCTCTCTCTCTCAAATAAATAAATAAAATGCAGTATTTGTAGTTAAAAGTACCTGAAAGGGTACTTTCTGGTGTAGCTCTAAGGTGTTGTTTCACTGGTGTCTCTTCCCAACAATCTGAGTCTCCCAAAGACAAATCATGTAAGAGTCTATCTGGGGGTATTCTCTTTGAGAATGCAGCTTGCACCTGTTGAGCATATGATGTTATTTTTGACAATATTTGATAAGCTTGAAGTGTTAATAAGGCAGAGCCTGATAGAGGAGGAGTCATCGTAGTCTCATGGGTCCTCCTGGAATCATTTCATGTGAGTGCTTCTAAGTATTTTGAGATGAAGATCACATTATCATTAGAACTAATAGTTATTTTTATGTCAGGGGAAATTAAACTTTTGTGGAAATTGGGATGATTTCGATTTTAAAAGATCATTAGTCCATTCAGTTCTGCCAAGATTTTATAGGTCAGTATGATCAAGGAAGTTTTTATTTTAATGGATGTACCTTACACAGCTTCTTAAATATTTCACCTGTAAAGTGAGATTCCCTATCACTGGAGAGTAATGAATATACTATCCAAGTGGGAAAAACAAAGTCTATTATTGGTTTTGGTTTGTTTGTTTTGGCAATATAATATTAGCCTTTTAGTAAGGGAAGACTACAGTCCAAGCATAAAACTAACAAACCATTACTAAAGTGTTGTAGGGATAGAAAAACTTTTCCTCCACCCTTTTATGTTCTGTGAATGGGACTTGTGAATTAAATTGACAAAAGACAGATAAGCAAGCCAAAACACAGGTTTTTTTCTTTTTATTTTTTAGACAGGAGGAGGGGGGAGGGACAGAGAGAGAGGGAGAAGCAGACTGCCTGTAGAGCAGGGAGCCCAAAGAACCCCAGGACCCTGGGATCATGACCTGGGCTAAAGGCAGACACTTAACTGACTGAGCCACCCAGGTGTCCTGGAGAGAGAGAATCTTAAACAGACTCCATGCCCAGCATGGAGCCCAACACAGGGCTCTATCTTTTAACCCTGAGATCGTGACCCGAGGTGAAATCAAGAGCCGGATTCTTTACCGATGGAGCCACCCAGGTGCCCCAACCAGTTCTTTCTGTTTTGTTTTGTTTTGTTTTGTTGTTACATACAGAGTGTACATACATGCATAAGTGCTCAGTAATAAGTAACTCAGAAGGGTGATTACAACTGGGAGGCTTATATACTTGACTTAGTAGGGAAAAGGGAGGGGGAAAAGGTTCTTATGAAAAGAACAAATTGGTTTCTTAGGAAAAACAGGTTTTAGCAGAACAAATGGGAGCCAAGAAAGTTTGCAGTGTTTTATTATGCAGGTGCAAGTGGTCTTTCCTTTTTCTTCATGGCCATGAAACTTCCCTGGAGAGGAGATTTATGGTAGATTTACTCCTGGTCTCTCTCCTGAGAGTAAATTTGAAGCAGGAATTTATGGAAGCCTCATTTACCAGAAATTTCTGCTTTTAGTCAGATAATGGAAGATCTGAGAGAACTTCTTTCTACATCTGTTGGTTCTCAATTGCCTTCAGCCAAAAATAATTTTTATGACTGGGGTCAAGATGGTGGAAGGCCAGGTGACTGCATTTCGGGGAGTTCCCTGAAGAGAGCTGAATTCCAGCAAAAAAACCACTACAAGACCACCGTGAACACCCATGAAACCAGCCTGAAATGTGATATTTCCCACTTCTGGACTGCCACGAGAGACAAAGAGCATCGGCAAAAAGATGACATGATACTATATGTGGAAAACCCAAAAGACTCTACCCCCAAACTACTGGATCTCATACAACAATTTGGTAATGTGGCAGGATACAAAATCAACGCGCAGAAATCTTATGGTGCATTCTTATACACCAACAACGAAAAAATAGAAAGGGAAATCAGAGAATCGATTCCATTTACTATAGCACCAAAAACCATAAGATACTTAGGAATAAACCTAACCAAAGAAGTCAAGGATCTATACTCGAGGAACTAAAGAACACTCATGAAAGAAATTGAAGAAGGCACAAAAAGATGGAAGAGCATTCCATGCTCATGGATCGGAAGAATAAACATTGTCAAAATGTCTATACTGCCCAGAGCAATCTACACTTTCAATGCCATTCCGATCAAAATTCCACCAACATTCTTCAAAACGTTAGAATAAACAATCCTAAAATTTATATGGAACCAAAAAAGACCCCAAATCGCTAAGGAATTGCTGAAGAAGAAAAGCAAAGCTGGGGG
>PITA01032876.1:0-13427 GCA_004023965.1 Spilogale gracilis
GGGGGGGGTGCAGGTCGTGGCATGCCTGCCAGGTTGAGGCCCCTTCCCTTGGAGGCGGTGTGGAGTAGCACTCACTGGTTAGATCGCATGCCCCCACTGCCCACTTCTGGGCCGGGGGGCTGTGGGCAGAGCAGGGAGCACGGTGCAGAGCTGGGGACAGGTGCTGAAATGCTTCAGCACTAACTTGGAGAGGCCAGAGCACGGCGGGAATGAGCCGCGAGAGGCAGCCTGGTCTCCTCCCCTGCATGTTCCTGAAAAAATTATGGTTTGCAAATGATGCTGGTTTTCCACATGTAGCAGCAATAAAATGTGCCTTTGAAGTTAATACATGGGTCTTAAAATTGTTTTAAGGAATCAAAGTTCACCCAAAATTTTATCTCTCAGCAATAATCTCATTTTTGCCTTTTTGGGCCATTTTGTATCCTGTGTTTATGAACAAATATGCAGACACACCTGCATTGTTTTAAAACTGCTCCCAGCTGTGCCAGTTTCCAGGGGTGCTCCCCGGCCTCCGGAGGTGTGCCCCACGCAGGCACACAAAGCTGTCCCTTGGAGTCTGTGGCTGTCCTGGCCCTGCTCCCCCTCTCACTCCCCTTTTCTCCTGCTCCCGCACCCACTTGCCTAGTCTCCAGCCCTACAGCCCAGCTGTTGCTGTTCTCCTGTGTTTTCTTACTTTCTATTTAAAGTAACACCAAACTTAAAAAAAAGTTAGAAGAATAGAGCAGAGAGTCCCCGAATATCCTCAACCCAATGTCACTGCCTTTTAACACTTCCCACATTCTCTGTCTCCGTCTACACCTTCTCTGAACCATTTGAGGTCGCGTGTGTCAAGCTTCTTACCGTCCGTGTTTCCATTTATATCTCCAATCAGGAGCCTGTTCTCTCACCTGGAGGGTCTGGGCGGCTGGGCTGTCCGCACCCCTGCACGGTCCTCATGGGCGGTCACGTCCAGTAGCTTCATGGTGTAGTTCCAGGCCAGCAGGGCTGTGTGTCCTGCCCCACGCCACGCGCCTGTCTGTGTCTGCTTCCGCCTGGAGCAGCTCCTCAGACTTCTTCTTTCTGCCACCAGCGTTTTAGAAGAATACAACCAGTGACCTTAGACAGTGGGTACTCCTCACGTGGCTTGAGGGACATTCTGTAATGATGGAGGTTTCCTGCTGATGAGATGGAGGCTGAGTGCTTCTCGGGGCCGCACATCCAGGGCTCCCAGGGGCCCGGCGACTCCTGTGTCGCTGAACCAGTCAGTTCACCTGCACAAAACCGCCGAAATCATTTTAGGAAATGCCTGACTGTTTGCACCGTGCGATCTTCATTTCGAGCTGGTTAGGGCATTAGCTCATTCCTCTGCTTCATTGGGGCTTTAGTTGGTCTTCCACAGTGAACAAGAATTTTCCAAAAAGTGGCTAAGTTCCGTATGCCGGAGGCAAGAAAATGGTACCCTAACAAGTAAATATTTGGGTGGGGGCATTTCATAATTACTACTGTAGCTGATAAAGCCTGAGACAGACCCCCGCCTACCCTGATTCTGCTACACAGCTCAGTCTCCCACGGGTATTCTTATTTAAAGGAGAGGAGCTTTCTTTGGTCCTGCCCCCTCCCCCCCAGCCCCGACGCTCCCTCAGAGAGCAGCCCGCCTCAGAAGCCAGCTCATCCTCAGTTCTCTCCTGCAGCTGTCCCGGGGGCCACCGGCAGCCTTGCTGCCCTGAGAGTGGCCGTCCTCCAAGGGGCCGCATGGGTGGAAAACACGCACGTCCTGTAGAACACGGCTTCTCCCGGAGCTTCTCCACACTCTCACGATCCTACATGAGCTGCGTCCAGCTCTGTGCCTTCAGCGGGACCTCTGCCTGCGCTGGGGTCCCCAGCTGTGTGGCGGACGTCTGCCTTCCGCAGGACCTTCCGCTGCTCCTGGTTTGCTTCCCCAGTCAGTGGGACCACTAGGCTTTTGCCACGCCTACCCCTGTGAGCCCCGCTCTCCCACAGACGCCCACAAGCAGCCGCCCGCCCGCCCCATCACATCGTAGGCTGGGCCGTCCCCTCACCCCACTTCCCATGACAGCCTCTGCGCTCTCTGCCTCTTTTCCTGCCCCTCTGTTGCACATGCACACTCTGCCGCCAGAGCCCTCTTTCTAGAACGCCCCTGAGGAGGGGGTGTTCCCCTTCCCAGAGATCTCTTCGGCGTCCCCACTGGCAGGTTCAGCAGGACGGAGGTAACGTGGCGTGTCTCGTGGGGCCCTCCTCGGTGAAGCCAGCCACCTCTTATGGTCTAGGCCAGTTTCACAGACGACTTCTCTGTGAGGCCATCTGACCCTCTTTCAGTTGCAGGATCCGCCCCAGTGCGTTCTAGGGAGCTGTACGCGGGCTTCACGCTAGATTGAACACAAGTGTGTCTGATGCACTCTTGTGTCTACACCGCCGAGTGCCTTGTGCGTGCTCAGTAATCACTGAAAGATTGAGTGGTAAACCATTCTGCTCGAACAAACATGAGGGAAGGTCCTGAGACACGCGGGCAGAGTGCGCTAATCCTGCTTTCACACTGCGGCCCTGCTCTCCCCTCCCAGCAGTTCAGGATGGGGGTGGCCCCCGCCCAGCACCGGTGGGGCTGAGTCACGGTCACAAGTCCAGAGCCACATGTCTGTTGTGACTGGAGCCAGCCGGCTGGCCACCCTCGGCAAATGTCTCCACTGTCCCCTCTGATGGGAGGGCTCTGGGCCTCGTGGCTCTGAGGTTCTGCCCGACTGGGATTCTTTGAAGAAGCAGAAGTTCCACCAGGCACTGAGGTTGATTGTCATTGAGGGCTTTTGTGGAAGGAGCAGAAGGCTGTGGGATGCGTGGAAGACTTGTCTAAGGGGAGTAAAGTTTTTCGAGGAACAGTGGATGGAACGTGCGTCTCCTGACCTCTCTCTTGTCCTTGCAGATCGAGATGGCCCAGAAGCTGTTGAACTCCGACCTGGGCGAACTCATCAGCAAGATGAAGCTGGCCCAGCAGTACGTCATGACCAGTCTGCAGCAGGAGTACAAGAAGCAAATGCTGACCGCTGCTCACGCCCTGGCCGTGGACGCCAAGAACTTACTGGACGTCATTGACCAGGCGAGGCTGCGGATGCTCGCACAGACGAGGCCGCACTGAGGGGTGCTCTCTGCGGACCGACGTTCTCCCGTGTTCCACCAGCAGTGAGGGGCTCCGCGGCCCTCGGCCGCCAGCACTCACCACGCCAACGGTTGTGACTGACAGCTGGTTGAAAATCCCTTTCCGATAAGTTTAACCACATTTGATTTGAGTTCGGTTTTTTTGTTTCTTTCTTTCTTTTTTAATCACGGTGTTCAGAAAAGTCCAGGATCCAAAATGTGGCATTTTTCTGAGAATGGAAATTGTTCATGAGAAGCTTTTGAGAATGCTGAAGCACAGATCGTGTTGACGTTAGGGCATGCTTCCGCAGGAGCGGCCACGGCGGAGGTGTGCGGGTCCTGGACCAGCGCAGCCGCGTGTGGGGACACGGGGAGACGAGGCGGAGAATTCCGGGACACCCGAGGGGCTGAGAATTCTTTGGCGTGCCGCGGAGCCCTCGCGGGGCCTGGGGTCCCTGCCGGGAGAACATTCTTCAGTTGCAATATGCTAACACCACTTTAAGAGGAGAATGTCAGAGCTGTATTTTGAAGATTTTGAGTCATTTCAGAAGAAACAACCCTTTTGTCTTTCCTGCCTTTTACTTTCCTGTCGGACATGTGAAGATCTGGGTGGGAGCTAGCTGTAGAACACACTAAAAACTGTGTCTTTTTTCACCAGAATAATGTGCCAGTTTTTTGTAGCCATGTTATTTCTCTTGGAAGCAGAAATGCTTTGTACCAGAGCACCTCCAGACTGCGTTGAGAAGAGGTTCTGGAATCATCCATGTTTTCCAGTTTTATATAATTTATAAAGAAAGATTAAAGCCATGTTGACTGTCTTGCAGCCACTGGAGCTAACTAACCCTTCATTGTGTCTGTCTTCGCAGGAGAGAATGAAGCAAAGCAGAGATTTGGTTTTCTTCTGATGTCCAGTTACACCATCCATTCTGTTAAATAATTTTGAAAAATAAACCCTCCCTTTAGTTTGTCGGGGGATATAAATTATTCTCAGGAAGAATATAATGAACTGTACAGTTACTTTGACCTATTAAAAAGGTGTTACCAGTAAAGTCCTTGGTGTAATTTCATTTGGTTCCTTCAAACCGTTTAAACTCTCTCAGGTAACTTGTCAGGTAACACAGGGAAGCTCTCGGTCATTACCAGTTTCCCGTCTTCTCTGTCTTCTAGACGAGTCAGGGACGTCACCGGAGGAGGACGGCTGGGGCAGGGCACAGCCTTGCGCTCTGTCTCTGCTTCCCACAGGCCAGCTCAAGGCAGGAACGGTGTCCTGGACCATGCCCTCCGCAGCTCGAGGGTCCGGCCCGGAGCTGGGTCCCCCAACAGGGGCAGTTGTCGGCACGCGGTCCCCCAGGCCAACCCCGCCCGGGGCTTGCCGGAGTCGCTGAGCGGGCGCAGGCAGCACGGGGCTCCGCAGGCCGGGAAGAGCGGGACGCTGAGCTCCCGAGTGGACGCGTGGCGGAGGGGGATGGTCCCCGGATAAAGACATGGCCTCACAGATGTAAAGGCCGTTCCTCCGGGGCCTGTAGAACACGTACTTCCTCTGAGAAAAAGGCCACGGGGTGTTGCCTGAGTATCTCTCACTTTCTGGTGCTCTGCGGCCTCTCGAGTCCCGGCTCCTCACCTCTGCGGTGGTGAGCTAAGGACGAGACAAGACGCCCAGGGTAAGCGCTGTCGCGGCCACACCATCCATAGAAGGCCAGCGTCCCCTTGGGGGGGTCCAGGTGCCACGGGGTAAGAACCCCAGCCTCACAGTGAGAGTCTACTCGAAACTGATACCCTTTGCCTCCGGATCCGACTCTGCTCTGCTGTGAAGACTGCGGAGGGGCCCGGGAGTCGTGGGAGTCACGATGTTTTGGTTGGGGGAACCGGCCAGCGTCTCGTGGACAGCGTGGCATCAGTGCGTGAGCTGGTGGCTGGCCCGGGACCGAGGGGCCATCAGAAGGACCGTGAGGCGAGGTGGCTCGGCCGTGTTCCGGGGCTGACCACGGCGAGCCGGACGCAGCCTTTGAGAGCCGGTCTGTGTCGGGCGGGAGCGGACGCGCCCGGGGCACCTCCGTTTCTCTCCAGCCGCGCATTTTCTGCTTAACCTCATCTGAAGGAAAGCGAGCCTTAGGTGGGCCGAGGGCCCACGCACACGGAGCTTCCCGGGTGTCTCCCCGAGGAACACGCTCTTGTCGTGGCCGGCCACACAGCAGCGCAGCGGCGCTCGTGCCCCCGGGAGGGTGGGGGCGCCCTGTGCTCTGGCCGCCACGGAGATCGAGTTCTCGTTGGGTAAGAAGGCGGGGAGGGCGCGGCGGCCAGGCCGGGACAGCACCGAGCGGGGGTGCCGCGCACCGTCCTGCCGTGGCCGGGCCGCCCGCAGGCACTGTCCCGAGTGGCCGTGGCCGTGGCCGTGGTGCGTGTGTTTCGGTCAGAAGACCACCGCTCCCCAGGCACCTGCCGCTGTTTTCGCTTTATTGGGACCGAGGCTGCTGTGGGCGTGTGTGCGTAGCCCACTCTCCTGTCATAGTGGTGGTTCTGGAATTCGTGGCACGCGTATGTGGAGCTTAGCTAGAAAGGGCCAAGCCGTCTCCAGTGTGGCGGCGCACAGCCCTCCCGCCGGGCACATGCGCCAGCCCTCCTCGCCACGGGCTCGGCGGCCGGTGAGGTCGAGCGCCTCTCCCTCATCATTCGTGTGGAGTGGCTGCACAAATACTCTGCTTTGTTGAAATTGGGCCGTCCCGCGTGCTACCCAGCGGTAAGACTTCCTTACCGTCCTGGATGCTGGTCTTCCACCAGGTCGTTTTCTCCCATTCTGGAGCGTGACTGTTCGTAGCCTTAAGTGGACTCCCCCTCCGAGTCTGCAGGCACCTTCTGACACCTGCATCTCCGACTGCAGCCTGCAGAGTGGGGAGAAAGTAAATTCCCCGTTTGGGGTTCTTTGCGGCAGCCCCAGGACACTGGTGTACCACCTCAAATTCTTCGATGTGCGGTTGCCGAGGGCAGTGCACACGGTGTGAGCGTCACACTCAGGCCAGCCATCAGTAATGTCCTTCGTGTCCTCTTCCCCCAAACCCTAACCCCGTCCACAACCACGCCCCGCCCTTCGTCGCCCTGTCTTTGGGAGGGATTTCCAGGACATTCGGAAGCTCTGCCAAACACAGCCCTTACTAGAAATTAAATTATGTACACTTACAATTAAACTGTATTTTAAAAAAAGATAAACACAAAAGTTCGCACTTCCTCGCTGTCCTACTGCATCTTACTGCTGTGTAAGTCCGAGGGGTTGGGCACGTCGGGAGGTCTCCTCTCCCCTGTGCCGGCGTGTGCCTGCATGCCCCCGCTCTCCAGTCCGCTCTGTTTTTGGACTGTGGTTTTGAAGAATACAGGCCAGTTTTAGGCCGTGGCCCTGTTCGGGTTTGCCTGACAGTCCATCCTCCTCAGGGTCACGGTGGCCAGCCTGAGTGGCCGGAGTTCCGCTACCTCGTTGTCCTCCCAGCGCCGAGGGTGACGTGGCCGGTGGCGGCCTGACTTGTGGCTCCAGCGTTCCGCGCGCGCGAGCATGCCCCGGAGAAGACAAGGCGGCCCCCTGGGGGTCTAGCTGGACTGGCTGCGTTCCTGTCCCTAAACAAGGCAGAGGGGCTTGCAGCAAGGGGATGCCCCAGCCCAGGTACTGCAAGGGCTTTGTGAAAGTTGAAACAGACCTGGGAGTGCTGGCTTTCAGTTCTTTCCCGCGTCTCACGTTGTCCTGGGTGGTGTGGAGTGCAGGTAGACCCGGGGACCCGAGCAGCTTTCTCGCGGGTGTTGCCGGCCTGTCCCCCCAGAGGGCTTGGCTTCACGGAGCAGTGTGGGGCGCGCCCGCTGCCTCCACGCAGCCCCACGGGTGTGCCGCGACTTCCCTGGGCCTACGGGGCAGCTCAGTTGCAGCTCTGTTGTTGGAGAAGGGCGTCTGGAGGCACGGCCAGGACACGGGGTCAGCGTCAGAGCCAATGTGCTGGACCCGCCCCTGTGGGTCCCCAAGAAGGGGTGAGCCGCAGCTCCTCCCGGAGTGCAGAAACAGGGTGCGCCTCAGGGTGAGGGGAAGTCCTACCTCGCAGGCAGAATATGCAGGAGGCAGAGGGGGCTTCACACCCCTCGTGCCGTGAACCCCACTGTGTCCAAGTCTGTCCCCTCCTCTGTGACGCAGCCACCTTGGGTGTGCCCTGACCAGGCCCGCGTGCGTGCACCTGTGTGTGGTGACAGACGCAGGCCTGCGGGCCCTGTGAGCGAAAGCCTCCGTTCCGCAGTGTATCTCAGCTTCTCCAGGACAAGAAAGTGTTGAAGCCCACGGCTTGGACTGCACTCACTTCAGTGCCCGGAGCAAACGTGTTTATTTGCACAGAAAACAGGAAGAATATCTGGGATTGTGTGGCAAGCGCATACTTCTGTCTCCGTGAATTTTAATTTCTTTACAGATTTTCAGGCAAATAACTTAGTATTAACCCAAGGCTCAAGGCTAATTAAGAATTTAAATATATATATTTTTTTCTTTTTTTTAAAAACTAGGCTCTACGCCCAGCATGGAGCCCAATGTGGGACTTGAACTCACAACCCTGAGATCATGATCTGAGTTGAGATCAAGAGTCAGACACGCTAATCTGACTGAGCCACCCAGCATCCCTAGAAATTACATTTTAGATTGAGAAGAAAGAATAATTTCCCTCAAATCAATATAGCTTTTTTTAGTAATAATTTATTTTATTTTTTCAGTATTCCAAGATTTTATAGCATCTTTAAAATATCACAAATAAGTCTGAAAAATCATCTGGCATGTTAACGTTTCCGTGGCCGGACGGCTCAGATCTTACTCGTCAGCCTGCTGAACTGCCCCTTTTCCCGAACCACAGACCCCACCCCAGAGTTTCTGATATCCTCGTTTTCACCCGTTGTGGCTTGATGAACCAAAGCAGCTGAGTTGGATACAAGTTCAGCGTCCTTTCCTTCAAGAGCTAACATTCTTCTGGGCTTGAGATGCAGAGCAAGCACACCTGGCCTCAGGCAGGTGTATTTTTCAGCAGAGAAAGTTCCGAAATCGACAGAACCGCCCTGGACACTGACACTGATGGTGTGGTGAGCCCGCGCGGGCCTCACCCGGTGACGGCAGCCCGTGCAGATGGTGGCAGTCCTTTCTCCTCGAGCCGCCACTCGTCTGCTCGGAGCCTCTTTTCCTTCCCGAGGAGACTGAGTCCCCCCGCAGCGCTCTCCGGGGCCCGCCACAGTTACAGAACCACATTCGAGACAGTGGCGACGGTCTGATCGCCGAGACCGGTCTCCGTTCTCCCGGGAGATGCAGCAAAGAGCAAACGGCCACAGAAGGAAGGCGCTGCGCCGGCCGGTGTGGGGTGTGCGTGACCTGCCCACTTCTGGAGAGAGACGGGCCGCTGTGCACACACGACGACGACACAGAGACGCTGCGGTACTTAGCGCCGGTGGCGATGGCCCACCTCCCCTGAAGACAAAACGCAGACGTTAGGATGCTTCATTTACCCGTTTTCTGTCACTTTTTTCATTTGCATTAGATTCTTGAAGGAAAATAAATTCAGAATGGTAGCTTGGCTGTGTATTTTCATACTGATAAAACAAGAGAAAACGTGTAGTTGGTTTATTTTTATTTTTTGAGAGAGAGATCACACGGAGCCCCGCGTCCAGGCTCAGTCTCACGACCCTGAGATCATGACCGGGGTGAGAGCAAGAGTTTAACCCACCGAGCCCCCCAGGCGCCGCACTCCCGGGTGTCCTTCTGCACCACTGAGCAGGCCTCCCTGGGAACACTGTCCATTGGCACGGCGGTGCACTTACGTTGGAACACATTTCCCAGGTTTTCACAAATGCTGCTGTAAGGGAGATCCCTTAGGATGCGGGCACAGTGACAAGAGCTTCCTCCCTGCCCGTGACCAGGGATTGCACACTCCAGCTCACAGCACGCTGGGGACGATGCAGAACAGCCGACTGTGCTCAGGGACGATACGCTACAGCCGGCCATGCCTGGAAACCATACGCTGCAGGTGACCATGCCCAGGGATGTTGCGCCGCAGGTGGCCATGCACAGGGATTATACATGACAGCCGACTACATGCCAGGAATCCAATAGCACCGGTGGTTATTTACTAGGAATTCCATACTGCAGTATATGATATGCCATTAGATACAAATGTGGCCGTGAACAAGGTGTAGATGAGGTCCTGCGAATAGAAGGGGTCACCAAGAAGACCCAGGGAAGCCCACAGTAGGGGAGTGAGAGGAGGGAGAGACATGCTAACCTGTTCAGGGGACTATGGGAGAGAGGGCAAAGTCCCAGAAGCTGAGCTGGAGGCAGCAGGAAGGACGCTGTTGGGGCTGGCCGTGGGTGGTGGGAGGTGAGGCGCGGGACGGGCAGCGGTGCGCCCACAGCACCAGCGCCTCCTTTCCTTCACAGCCCCCCAAGAAGAACAATTCTTACCTCTCTTCAGGTGCAGAAGGTTGTGCCCTAAGATCCGTTATAGGGCAAGGATGCCCATTTTATCACTTGTCTTCAAGCTAGTGCTGGGGCTCTACCCAGAACAGAGGGGCAAGAGAATCAAAGGTGCCCCCAGTGGAAGAAGTAAAGCTATCTCCATTGGCACCTGTTTTAAAGGATTTTTCCTTTAAAATACACAAACACACAATAGTAAAGGTAATAAACGGAAGCACCTGGATGGCTCAGTTCGTAGAACATGCAACTCTTGATCCTTGATCCTGGTTGTAAATTCAAGCCCACCCCCCCCAAAAGTAATAAATAAATTCAGCAAATAGATAAAGAAAATATGGTTTATCCAAATGTACTATTTATTACTTAGTTGTAAAAATAAGTGAGGCACGCCTTGGCCTGTGCCGTCTGCTGCTGTCTCCGTAGGTGGGTCAGAACCGACTAGAATCGCAGGACACCTGCTTGGGGTCACCACCGCCTGCAGGGGTGAGGGGGAACCCCACACATTTGGTGACCAGAAGTGTCACAGTGAAATATTTTGAGTTGAGTATTAAAAATAGTATAAAGGTGGGCCGCCTAAACGACTGCCTTCGGCTCAGGTCATGATCCTGGAGACCCGGGATCGAGCCCCACATCGGGCTCCCTGCTCGGCGGGAAGCCTGCTTCTCCCTCTCTCACTCCCCCTGCTTGTGTTCCCTCTCTCGCTGTGTTTCTGTCTGTCAAATAAATACATAAAATCTTAAAAAAAAAAAAAAAAAGAAAATAGTGTAAAGGAAAACTAAAGTTATGTCCTTTATGTTCTATTTATGGGAAAGGTCCAGAATAAGCAAATCCATAGACACCGCAGAGCAGAGGTCGCCAGGGCTGGGGAGGGGGTAGGGGTGGGCTCTGATGGGCGTGGGGCCCCCACTCGGGGGGATGAAAGTGTTCTGGGGTAGGCAGTGCTGGCGGCCGTGTGCTGTCGGGACCTTCCCGAATGCCACCGACCGGGACACTTTAAAACGGTTAGAATGGTAGAATTGTGTCGTGTGTTTTACCATAACACAAGACATAATGACATTTTTAAGCTTGAAAACATTACTTTTCCAGTTCCTTAGAAACCCTTCCTGGGCATACATGCATCTTTTTTTACCCAGACCCCGCAGCGGGCCTGACACGTTGGCTGGCCCGCTCTCCGCAGTGACCGCAGACTTCGCATCTTGCAGGGCTTCCTCTCTCTGGAATCCATACTCCGTTTTCTCCAGTGCACCGCAGAAAATGTTCTTCTCCGTCGGTTTACAAACCGGGAGCCGGGCGGAGGCACGCGTTCTGCCTGCGTCTGGGAGTCTGGGAGTCTGGCTGTCCCAGCACCGAGCTCCGGGCAGCACGAGTTCCAGCTTCTCGCTTGGGGATTTCCTGCCTCCGGGGAGTGACTCGTAAAAAGCTGGAGTGCTCAGAGGAAGAGGGTGAACGTGGCTCATGTGCGGTGCCTGTCCGGCAGGTGACATAGATGACACAAATCTGGTGGCCCAGCCCGGCAAAGCTGCTCCTGCCCTCGGACACAGGGTTACGTGGGATCCCGCCATTGCTCGGTTGTATTTCCCCATTTTGACCAGAAAGTGAGCTGAGGGCATCAGAAGATGTCGGAGGGGTCCCCCACCGAGTCCTGGGACAGAGCGGCTATCCCCTCCAGTCACCGAGCACAGCGCGGGAATTGCAGAGCACAGACTAGAGCCCGCGGGCTGTCCTGACCCGAGAAGACAGTGCAGTGCTGGCTGCGGGCTAGAGGCCAGTAGGTCGGCCTTGTAGAATAAGACGAGAAGACACGAGGTGAAGCGGACAAGGCCCGCTGTCTGCAGCGCCGATGCAGACCGAGCTCCCCCTTCCGTGAGCACGCGGCCGGGAGCACGCGCAAGGCCACCAAGGCTCCGTGGACGTGACATGGGGCATCGCGGGATGGAGCCTCCACGGAGATCGCCGTGCTCCCAGGAGGCACTGGGCTCCGAGGGCTGCCGTTGGGCAGTGAAGCACGGTCCTGGCAGCTGTCCCTGGAGGAGGCCTCAGCCTGGGGCTTTGAGAGCCTCCCGGGGCAAACAGCTGCCCGTGGTGTCGGCACAGGAATCGAGCGTGCGTGGGGAGAGGACCCAGGTCCCTGCAGGTCCCAGCTGCTCTGCACGGCCACGCTGTGGCCTCCGTGGCCTCTCCCCTCCTCCTAGACCCAGTCAGAAAATTGCCCCCTACTTCGTGGCAGCACCTCACCTCTCAACCATCCGCACCCCCCGTTGTTCTTTCAAGCAGGAAACAACAGTGCCTCCGGGGACGTGCAGAGGTCCGCGAGCTTTCTTGATGAAAAGCCACATAGTGGGCGCCTGGGTGGCTCAATGGGTTAAAGCCTCTGCCTTCGGCTCAGGTCATGATCTCAGGGTCCTGGGATCGAGGCCCGTGTCGGGCTCTCTGCTCAGCAGGGAGCCTGCTTCCTCCTCTCTCTCTGCCTGCCTCTCTGTCTACTTGTGATCTCTGTATCTCTGTGTCAAATAAATAAAATTTAAAAGAAAGAAAGAAAGAAAAAGAAGGAAGGAAGGAAGGAAGGAAGGAAGGAAGGAAGGAAGGAAAAAAAGAAAGAAAAAGAAAGAAAGAAAGAAAGAAAGAAAGACCACGTAGTAAGGATTTCAGGAATCACAGACTGGATGTGGTCTCTGAGTATCGTGTTTTCTTTAAAATAGCCTTTTTTTTTTTTAAGATTTTATTTATTTGACAGAGAGAAACACAGCCAGAGAGGGAACACAAGCAGGGGGAGTGAGAGAGGGAGAAGCAGGCTTCCCGCCGAGCAGGGAGCCCGATGTGGGGCTCGATCCCGGGTCTCCAGGATCATGACCTGAGCCGAAGGCAGTCGCTTAACCAACTGAGCCACCCAGGCGCCCCTAAAATAGCCTTTTAAGAAAGTAACAACCATTCTCTGCTCACTGGCCAATAGAGTGTGTTGAGCTTTTAGAACTGGAATCAGGCTTTGCAGCACACCTGGGATAAAACATTAAAACGCACACTCTCCCCAGGGCCCGGTGCAGCCCGGGACCTGCCAGCTCCCGACCGCATCTCCATCACCCTCGGCCCTGGCCACTGGGCCTGGAACGTTCCGGCTCGTGTGGCCCTGCCAGCCTTCACTCTCGTGGCCAGCTCGGCCTTCCTCCGTAGCACCAAACGAGAGTCCCTCAGTGGACGCAGCACATGGCGTCAGTGGGCGGGTATGTGGGTTGCTCCTACTTGTTTGCTTGTGTATGACTCGTACCACTGGGGGCATTTGCATAAAATTTTTGTGCAGACATTCATTTTTATTTCTCTTGGATATCTACCAGCAGTGGACTCTCTAGGTCACAGGCAATTCTATACTGAACCATTGAAGAACGTGCCAGACTGTTTTCTTACACGGCTGTCCCATGGACACCGTCCCCAGCCAAGCGCGAGAGCTCCGACCCCCTCCGCGTCCTGGTCAGTGCTGCTAAGTCTCCCTGTGCTTCTCGCGACCATCGTGGTGGTTGCTCTGTGCTGTTCTGTTACGGTTCTGATTTGTGATTCTCTGACCCCTAATGGCCCTGAGTGTCTTTCCATGTGCTGTCTGGCGGTTACTGGGTCTGCCTTGGGGAAACGTCTGTCCGCGTACTTTCCCAGTGAGCTCTCAGGCTCACACGTCCCCTCCTCCAAAGACCTTCCTGCCTCTGGGGGGCCTGCACCCCACCCCTGCTGCCCTCTGGAGGACCCACACACCCACCCCTCCTCTCTGGAGGGCCCGCACCCCCCCTGCTCTCTGGAGGGCCTGCACCCGCCCGGCTCTCTGGAGGGCCTGCACCCCTCCCCCCGCTCT